>JAODTR010071023.1:0-15754 GCA_025399935.1 Amblyopsis rosae | reverse complement strand
ATGATGATCCCCCATCAGCCTCCAGCTCTGTCTCGATCACAGAGAGCGTGTCAGTCGGATTCAGGAGTTCCTCAAAGCTAAATAGCTAAAGTGAAGTTTAATTACAGCCCATCTGAACCTCTGAACCTCCACTCCCAAAAGGTCTGAGAGGGAGACAGACAGGTTTTAAGCACAGGAGTGACAGGTCATTGATGTCTAAGTAACACAGAAGGGAGAAGAGACCGAAAGTGCTTTTTGTGATCTTTGTGATATGAACAGTCCAAAAGTTACTGTAGTATTTATTATAGTAGCTTAATAGTCTACAGTATCCTGTATCTGCATACAGTGTCTAAACACATCTCCGCCAGCAATCAGTGACTTGAACCAGCCTTGATTTGCAAATGTTACATCGTGAGATTGTAGTTGTAGTTGTTGATTGCTTCTTACTGCCAACCAGGCCAGGACTGACTAAACCGGAGCACCTGGAGAGTTCCCGGTGGCACGGCCTCTTTTTTTGTCCGTGAGGGCCGGTGTTGTCATGGCACTGGGTTGAAATATGGATACTGTCCCGAGGCTGCCTGCACTCACAGCAGACAATTTATTTACAATTTTCTCACAGAATTCAGCCTGCAGGTTAATGATGATGTAGTTATACCGTAGCTTAACTTCCGTTCCTTAAGTTTTTATGCCCAATATCTTTTCTTTGTTAAAAGATAGAAGTAAATATACAAAGCCCATGATTGAAAGGAAATAGGATAAAAGGCATATAATAAGCCTGCATATTTTGCCATTTGGACATTATAATTGTTTCAGTCAAAATGTGCTGTCAATGTCAAATATTCCAATTAATTACAATGCTGTAGAGAATAGTAGAGTCATTAAGTGTGCCGGTCTAAGGCATGAATCCCCAGGGGTGAAAATGAGTTCCAGTCAGGCCCTGCTGCCAACCCATGGGCACGGTAACGTATGGGCACATGTACTGTACCATATTGGTCTAAAACATTGCTTAAGACACCTTATTGCCTAAATAAACATATTGAAAACACAGCACCTTTTATTAAATATATTTTGAGATAAAATAAGGAGACTGCAGCGTGCTCATTTCCGGCAATGGCAAACTGTCCTGACCCGGGGCCTAGCTGAAATGCATGATGGGTACTACATGCCAGTGGGGAGCTGCTTTCCCGAGCAACATTGACATAAGAAAGAGCTACAGTATATGCTACAAAAACAAAGTTAATGGGGTTTTAATGGGTTTTAATGAACATGAATGAAGCTATCAATCATAGTTTTACAATCCAATACACATTTGGGCTATTGGAGATGGTTAAACTATATGTATTCTACTCTAAACATTCTTCTAATACAGTATATACGTTATTGCTAGCTGGTCTACACAGTAGGTCTTTATGCAAGTATTTTAACCAATATTATTTTGTCTGCCACCAATATAGAAGTATTATACACATCAGGTCATTTCTAAAAGGAATTGATTTCTGAGATTTTTGAGAAACATTAGAATATCTTTGTGGTTTAGCGATAAACCCTCAACATGTCAGCCAGCATGTTAATAATAAAATAACGCTAGGCAAACCTAGTTCAGCCGGCTCAGTGAGTAATACTTCTTGAGGGGCATGTTGCACATAACCTATGTGTACCAATTAAAACCACCAAAATCTTTTTTCATGTATTTTTCGTAGATATTGACGTGATTTAAAAGAGAGAGCTATTGTGAAAATTATCTCTCATTTGAAAGAGTATTCATTAGTTCATGTAAATTTTACAATATCAAATAAAGATATTTGATGAAATAAGTAAACCGTCTGGAATGGGCTTAATTGGTACTATATACAAAAATATATTTTTCAACAAATGAAAAACTGCTATATTTTTTAAGTAAGTAGTAGAATAAGAATTCCAATTCAATATAAAATTAATATTTATTTAGTTCAGTTCTGCTCGAGTGAAGCCCCAATACAGGACCTGCAAGGATTGACAAAAAGACATGGAAATATTAGTCTAAGACACTTAACTCACATTACTAAACAGTTTGTAGATCCTGTATTTCCCCCCATGGGAAATTGGTTTGCAGCAAAGAAATCACAAAGCATCACAGATCATCAGAGATGAATAAAATATACGAAATATAAATATAAGCATCATATTCATTATGATTTTGCTCACATACAGAACATTCTCATTAAAAGTTGGCTGACTGTAGTTTGCATGCTTTTTTAAGTGATGTATTATTTATACCCATCTAAAGATTTTATTTTTTATATTAAACTCTCTAAAAAATTTTATATTAAACTCTCTAAAATCCATATGATTAATTTGTAATCTAATGTAAAATTACTTACTGTACTTACATGCTTACGTCTTTGGCAGGACCCCTCATTGAAGCCAGTGTTTTGATGTGCACTAGCTCATGAAACTAATATTTCCATATGAAGAAAAATAGGATTGACAAAGTACCATTTGTTAATACACAAAAAATAAAAACAATAATCTACCATTTGACATAATCTAAAGTGATTGGAAATAGTAGAAAATTCATGATATTAGAGGGGTGACTTCGTGTGAGGTTCTCTAGACCAGGGGTTCCCAAACTCTAGGTGTCAGGACCCACCTAGAGATAACTAATCTATTTAGACACACACCAAACACCAAGTACCTGTAACATCATTTTAGCTAATGGTATACCTGTGTGTGTGCCAAATATTTTTGAGCAGAGCACTCTAGAATCTATGGTGTGCACAAGGGCTAAATATGATTTAATCCAATCAGGAACATACAGGCTATTGTTCCGCACCCTTACTCACGACCAAGGAGTGGAACAACACAATAGTAAAGCGCAGAAGCCTTTCATTGATATTTTTCATTCATTTACTGTAATGACCGCTTGCAATTTTCGTGACCCACTCACTCCCACTCAGTGACCAGCCTGTGGGTCACGACCCAGTTTGAAAACCATTGTTCTAGACTGCATGTACATATGCGGGGCTACTGTAACTCAACATTAGCAAATGTGATTGATGTGCAAAAATAAAATTGCACTAAAGTAGCAAATTGCTGCATTGGATAAAATAAAGAGTAGACCAAAATATTGCTCTCCCCTTTTTATTATCTGATATCAAAGTTGAAAGTTGGCTTAATGGGTATAAGGGCTTAACTATATTGTGGAGAAGGAAGGAATATGAGATAAATTAAGCAACAATGGGTGTATATTTGTTTTGTGGTAAAATAGCATAATTTGCCATTCAATTGACGAATCTACCACAAAATTGAGTTGATTGCATCCCTGCTATTAATATGCTGTACCAACATATGACTTGTACAGACTGTGGGACGAGGTCATTGGTGGTTATATTGAATATTTCTGTTACAACTACAGTACAATTGTACACGAAGTCCAAAACTAATTTTAAGTACAAAACCCAAACTTATTCTGATCAAAGTCCAAAACTAATTAGTTCAAAGTTCAAAACCTTGCATGCTGAACTACAGTATGTCCATCTAAATGAAACAATGAAAGCTTACCTCTTATCTGACCATGGTACAAAAGCTTTTTCCTCTTATCAGGCCAAGTCTGGGAGACAGCACAACAACCAACTGGAACTCAATGACAAAGTTGGACGGTAAACTTATACAGAGGAATTTGTTAAGAAACTTACCAACACGAGTCATGACTGGCTGTTTTCAGATATTGTTCTGTAAGATAAGTAGGTTAATTATTTTATGAAATAGCTACTGCACTAGCTTCGCACTGGAATTACAGATACAGACAATGAAAATCTACTAAATTTTGGAAAGTGCTGTCGAGCAGACGTTTAGGCACAGAGTTGCTTCTGTGATGTACGTACATTTGCAGAGTAACAGGTTTACAGATTGTGGTTTCCCTTCTGTAAGCAGGATGAAAGGGGGCAAGCTTTTCTATTTTTATTGTTAGTCTGTGTGTGTGCGTGCGCGTGGGTGTGCGTACGTGCATGTGTGTGTGTGTGTGTGCGTGCCTGTGTGTGTGTGTGTGTGCAGCGTCTGTGTGTGCACATTTGTGAATCATTCCTCTCCCCTGATGTGATGTTAGGGCGTGAGTAAAAAGAGGTCTATTAGCTTAACATTGCAGTTGCTCAAATAAAACAATATATACTCCTTTCATATTTATGAGAGCGCATTCTCGGACTGTGCTCTATTCTTGCCTGTACATGGTGGCAGTCTATCTATATTATATTCTCTAGCGCAGTCAATTGGAATATGCTCATCGGATTGAATAAGAGGCACTTGCAAAGGCTTGACAGCCGGGGAATATCCATTCAGTATGTATTATAACCTGCCTAGCACTGATTCTAACAGCCAAAACCCGCAGTTCCATCTGTGTCACATGTTAGAGGCATTAGTGGCTTCTAAAGCCATGTGTGTGTGTGTGTGTGTGTGTGCTACTCATAGCACTGCCATAATCTACGATGTTGTTAGGGCTGTCAGACTGAGCTCCCCTTCCGTGCTGTTCAACCGAGGAAGACAGGAATATTTTATCATCATCAGCGTCATAATCACCAAGACTAGGAGAATTAAGTGGACCATATAGGTGGAACAGGGCGGGAAAGGGGGCAAACCACACAGACATAATAAAGACTTGACTGTGACACTAGATTGTTATGGGGGAATGTGTAAGCAGTCTTTTGTCTGTCTGTAGTAATGCAAATCCATGCATCTAAGGAATGAGTGAGAGTGCATATATCAGATAAACACTTACCCTTCTTTACCCCTAGACAAACTAGAGCTCCATAGATTAATATACCATTTCACAGTGACGGCCATATGGCCAAAATGAAGATTTATACGACGCCAAGCTGTTTGGGGTGGGTCATACAGTGGCAATTACACCCTTGCAAAACACAATAATCACCTCAGGTTCTTAACAGGTCATTAACTGTGTTTGGCTTTGTAATGTTCAGCCTACAATATTGTGACTCACTGATACATTTCATAGTTCTCCTCTTACTGCCATACGAGTTAACAAACAAAACGTGTTTAAGTAAAGTGAAGCAGGGTAAATCTGTGAAATGGATTGTATGATTGCAAGTGGTTATTTGAATTTATGTTTATGTGTTTGAACAATTAGAGGGACGTCTGCTTAACCTAACAATATATTGGAGTCAATTACAGTAGGTTTTAATAAACTGAACAAAATACTTTTTATATGTCAAAACAATCCGCAATTGATAAATTCTTTGTGTATAAAAAAAGCTTTGATTTCATATTATCCAACAGCAAGCTGAATTTTTCAGTGACATATGTTGAATTTGACATTGTTACTGTGCATTCCTCTGTCTTCCAATGTACCCCTAGCGATGAAGATAGTTTTGTAAAAGTAAACTGTTGCCATATGTCCATTTGTATTGTTGTATTGTTTGCATTTCTTCACCCACCCAGAAACCACTTTGATGCTCCAATGATTAACACCATTGCTGAGTTACAGTGTAGTGGTATGAGCACATGGTATAGCACTACCATACTATATGAAGAATCTAGTTAGAATACATTAAAATTTGATCTCACTTCTGCTGCTAAAATATCTTATAGGCCAAACATTCATATTCTGTCTTATTGCAAATGCACCCAATGGATCACTTATACCTTAGACAGTTCTGTCAACTGTGTACGTATTTAACGATTTTAATTTGTAACAATCGATTAACATTAACCTTGAAAACTCCACAGCAAATTTAGTATGCATGAAAGTGTCTTGAGATTGTAAATAAATTAACAGTGTACCCTTTTTTATGCTAAATCCATAATTGAGGCATCCACTAGCGTGACTCTATAATCAGATTTCTTACCTCAAAGGGCCATCACGTCAATCATGTTTGATATAAACTTAATGAACATGGAGTCCATGTCATCTGGAGTGAACTAAAGACATTCACTATAGCTCAGTATATCACTGCAATTATTTTCTATTGGAGATCAGAGGAGTACGTAGAGATTTGTGACGTGTGGGGTACGGAAACTTTTATCAATTGCATCTTATTTGTGCCAGAGTTGATTTTGATCAGATGGTGGTTTTCTTCTTTTCAGATGTTGGGGTCATTTGAGGATATTTTCTAAAAAATGTTCATAGCACACAAAAATACATGTCAGATATGCCACACGCAAAGGCTTGTGTCACTGTACAGCACAACACATACAATTCACTGTCACCGCTCTTGTTTTTGGTTTAGCATAATGAAGCTCTCACTCACAAACTGCCTTATTATCTGTAAACACTTGTCCCTGTGCGCAACACTGTCTTCCAAGGCTGTACTTAGATTAGATCAGGGGGGCAGTAGTGAGAGATGGCTTATATCATTGCCAATGGCAAGGCTTTGTAAACACATCAATAACTAGTTTAGTGGTTTGACTGATATGCGAGTCCTTGTTCAAGTCCCTAATACAATTTGAATACAGCTGCAGTGGAAATATTGGTTTGATTTACTGAGGACGGAAGCAGACTGAAGCTCTTATAGGAAAGGCAAAATAAACACTTGGGCTCTGGATTAAAGTTGTTACTCTTTTACACTGGCAAATGTGCTATAGACTGAGGTTCCGTAGGGAACGTGACTGTCTCAAGTTAACAGCTACCCTATGCTCACCTTTCCAGTGGCAAACTTGGAGCCTTGCTTTGCCCTGGAGATCCGAAGAAACTTTCTCTACTGAAAGAATGATGGCAGTATTTCGGCAGGCGAACCCAGGCAAGTATCCATCTCAGGAGGTCCCAGAGTTCTCTCAGTGTGCCATAGTCTTTGCGAGAGGGAAAGCCGGGCCAAATATCCCAAGGCCATGGCAGCAGTGGGGAAAGGAATGTAAGGAAGGGTTCCAATTGTCCCAGAGTGGGACTGCCGCTATAGCCCCGAGGCTGGGTGACAAGCTGCGAGACATCTCGTCTGCTCGGCCGCATGCAGGAGAAATGTAGATGAATACCCTGACAGCAGGCACAAGCTGTGTATACCAGACTGTCAGCTACCCAATCAACATTCAAATATTATAAGCATGTATCAAAGATGGCCTCTCGTCAAATTATTACAAGGCCATTTTCATATCAGTACCAGCAGTTCTACACTGAAATTCCAATTATCTGTCCATCATGAAGGGCTATCTGACCATATGTAATTGTCTTTCACTTTTCATTTGGATCCAGTCTTATTAGATGCCCTGACATGCAGGTCTGTGTTTGATCCACGCTATTGAGTATAAATTGATCGAACATGACCGCCTCTGATCGGCTTGGCGGTGTTCTGATTTAATATTTAGTAGCTGACATATCGCCCGGGCAATCTCTTTCCTGATGGAGCTTGATTCAAGTCAGACAATGACTGGGATATCAGTCAGGGAGTCAGCAACGGCATAGCCAGGAGGTGATTGAGAAAAAAACATTTAAGGCAAGCTTTAATGGGCGAGCTTCGTGGGTGCGTCTAGTTCTAGTTAAAAGCGCATCACCTTCAAACACATAACTAGGGCTTAAGTATGTTAAATAATTCAGCACCTAACAGTCTCAGCTGAAGCACTCTTTGGAATAATTAATAGGCCTCTGTTTAAAGAAATCCCATGTGGTCTGGAGTCCATCTTCACATGTTTATTCATATTTTCATGAATGGGGGAAAAAAATGTAGTTCATGTTCACAAAATGTATGCATGTGTGCAAATAATGTGTTCCTGTGTAAAAAGGTATACAGTATTACTTACATGAAAGATACAGCATAGTGGAGAAATTAATAAAAACCAACACTGCGTAATAATTGAACATGGGGCACTTTCTAAATGTAGATGCTTCTTCCCAATCATTCAAACATACTGTTACCACATACCACATACCACAGAAGCTTCAATACATTCGTAATCAAGTCACATCTTTCTAAACAGCTTAAAAACTATCTAGACAATAATGCCACCAGCATTTATATATAATAACAATAATATAATAACACATTCAGAATAATAGAATAATACATTATTCGTGAGAGGCTCTTATCTCTCCTATATGATAGGTTCAAATGTACGTGGGATACTATACAACACAATCGCAATGGCTAAGCTTTTTAAGATGTTATATACGCACATGGCTACCTTTACAATTTACAGTATTAGGTCATTGGATCATACTGTATGTTTTCTCTTGAGCTACGAGCCTCATCATTTTCTGGCCATACCATGTCTAAAATGGCACTGGATAGATAACTTTATGAGAACTACCATCTGGTCATAAAACACAACTGTACTCTGTTTAACTTCATATCCTTTTATATTTTTAGTGGACAATGTATCATCTTTATTAAAATATTTTACAGTACAGAAATCACTTGAGGTGGCCCTTTCTGTTTCTCCCAAGTGGACGAGTAGATACACTCAAAGGAAATAACTGTTGTGTCTGTAAATCCTATGAATGTGATGGGTTTCACTTTCTTAAGCCAAATACTATAGATTACTAAGCTATTCAAATTAACCTTGAGCCTACCAAAAAGCCATTACATAGGTCTACAGTGCATACACAGACAAGTTTATTAGCAGCAACACTTATGCAACCAAGTTATTGTAGGTTTTTATTTTTCATTTTTCCCCCCTCAAAGATTTCACTTTGTTTTCCAATTGAATTGAAAGTGGAAAGAGTTCTGACATGATTAATCTTTGTCTCATTATTTTACATCACAAAAACCTGCCATTTTAACAGGGGTGTGTAAACTTTTTATATCCACTGTACGTGCTTGGGCTCTGTAGCACCCACAGGATCGGCGCCTTATTACAGAGCACATTAAAATAGCCGGAACATACCAATAGACTACTATATCGGGGGTAGCCTGTACATGATTCATACAATAAAGTGATTCCTTAATCCTCAGAAATATTACCCTTTGTGTAAATTAGCAAAACCTAACGTTAAAGGGCTGAAACTTTGTTTTAAAAATGATTTCATAAAATCCCCAATTTTTCGTTTATGTTTTTTGGGGTTCTAAAAATTATTTTAGGGGTGCTTGAACACCCCTAAAAAGGATCTAAAATCACCCACTTCACAACCTTCTGTATATGTCGCTTGACATAGGAATTATGCGGTTGTGTGGGTAAAACAATTGACAATGCAATAGTCATTCATATATTCAGCTATGCACCTCTGTTGTCATGGTGACCACTAGTGTGGCATGGTGTCTCTGCAGTTAGTTTGCTTTATAGGCTAAACTTTGTATATTTGTATTGCCTGTTAATACAATACAATATACATAACAAATAAATGTAATGTGATAAACTGCCATCACACTTATGATGCAAAGCACAAACAATCATAACAAAGAAAAAATTAAGAAAGTGTGTGATTGGCAAAATGATCTAATCCTGCAGTGATAAATAGGGTTTCCCAGGACTACTGTAAACATGCACATATTTTTTAATGGAAGACATTCATTAAGACTTTTATTACAATAAAATATGGCTGTTCCAGAATTACTGTATAGTCAGTGTGACTTTATTTTACTCTGCAAAGAAGGAACTAAAAATACAAACTAGATAGATGCTGGATGGAGCAATTGGATGGTATTGTTTTTCATTATTACTGTAACCAGACTCACACAGGATACAGCCACTGGCCCAATCTTTTTTTATTTAAATGTGAAGAAATAAAAGTTGACATGATGTTTTTATCGTTTGGGTTCAAACATGCTTTCATATGATTGCTGAGAAGAAATTATTGTTTACAACCCCTGTCCACACCCGGCAGATTGATTGATTAGATAATACTCTATTGGTTGAACATATTTCTCCAAGACCCATTGTAGCAATGGAAAAATCAAAGCATGCAAATTGGTCTGCATCATCTCATTTTATAAAAAGAAGACAATATATGTACTTCACTGACTAATTATCATCTTCACAAATGAATGGGTTGATGCGAGTGGGCAGCTCGTGTGAGACAGGATTTATCCTCTCACTTCCTTATCCCAGCAGTCCTACGGTATGCCCAAGGAATGTTTATGAGGAAGGTTAAATTACTGAGAAGAGTGCATGCAGGAGCAGAGTTCTGTGGCTTCATTTAAGTGGATCCTCCCTGAAGCATTTCATTATACCCTGTGTTACTTGCATGGTTATTGTCAGTGCCTTATTGCCCTCTACTGGACATTGGCCACTTTTAGACACATGCAACAGAGCAGACCACTGGTATTACATACTGTATTTTGTACAGTGCATTTATATGCATTATACTGAGAATATCTTGATTTTTTTTCTTATTTTGCATATCCGGTCTTATACACATTTCGGGGTCCACAAATAAATACACACAGTATAAGCTAGGCAAATACATTTGAATAAGAGGCCAGTCCTAAATAATCGCCAACTTCCATGGTGATGAAATTGCAGTAGTCTCCTCAAAATGCCACTTTAGCTTGAAATATTATATTTGAATTAAAATAATTGGATATTGAATGTGCATAATGTGCTCCAGGCACTTGGATGAAATAAATGTCTTATCTTGAGGGGAAACCAAAATATTATAGAACGGGATATATAGTATTAACTATATATTAACAAGATTAAACTGTAATAACAGCATAGTAACAAGGTTACACTGTAATAACAGTACAGTAACAATGTTAAACTGTAATAACAGTACAGTAACAAGGTTACACTGTAATAACAGCACGGTAACAATGTTAAACTGTAATAACAGTATAGTAACAAGATTAAACTGTAATAACTATATATTAACAAGATTAAAATGTAATAACAGTACAGTAACAAGGTTACACTGTAATAACAGTACAGTAACAAGGTTACACTGTAATAACAGCACGGTAACTAGTTAAACTGTAATAACAGTACAGTAACAAGGTTACACTGTAATAACAGCATAGTAACAAGGTTACACTGTAATAACAGTACAGTAACAAGGTTACACTGTAATAACAGCATAGTAACAAGGTTACACTGTAATAACAGTATAGTAACAAGGTCACACTGTAATAACAGTACAGTAACAAGGTTACACTGTAATAACAGTACAGTAACAAGATTAAACTGTCCACAAACGGTGGAGTCAGTCATTTTGGAGAAAGATTGTTGATTTTTGTACTGGATGGGCTGTGTAGAAACTCCAGATTTTTTCTGCATACTGAACGCTAGTGGACTGTGAGTCAATACTGGCGGTGTAAGTGTATTAGCTTACAATCGCTTACTCCTTCTTTAAATATGATATTGTCAGACCCCAAAGCCCATGACTCCTTAAGAACTAAACCCATTGACATACCCAATTACAAAAGCTATACTTAATTACCATAATCAACAATCAAAGCAATCCAATAACTACCACAACTGAACAAAAAAAAATACATAAATAAAAGCATGACTTAACTACAAAACTATAAAATGCATAGTTTTGTAGGTAAGCTTGGTTACATCCCCCTACTTTGTCCTTTTTCTGTGTCTCTGTCACCTAAATGAGCCCATTATCGAAATGGCAAAACTGTATTCCTCACTAGAGGGCATTAATGAGGCTGGGACTAGTGACCTTACTGCCTGTATTAGATGTGTTGGACATGGTCAGTCTGATTTCCTCCAGTAACGAGTAATGGCACAGTAGTTGTATGAGGCTCTTTACCTGGAAGGAAAGAGCCAGGTTCAACCTGCATTTTTGTGTCTACGCGGAACATGAGGTTTTGTCATGACGTTAGCTTTGGATAGTTGTAACTGAGCATATGTTATTTTTATAAAGGCAAAAAACAACATTAAAACAATAAGACCTTATTATTTGATGTTTTAAGTATATTGCATATTTCAATTCTTCTTGTGTAAAACTAAAACAAGATAAGGTCATTCATTCCCACCTGATCTGCAGACTGAACTCAATACCTGCAATTGTTTAGACATGTTCTCATACTGTTGAATTGTATTTTTGCATTTGAAAACAATACATGATCCTGCATGTTTGTGATCATATTTAAATGGTATGGAGAAATAGACAATTTTAAGTTCTATATATAAAAATATTGGTATGTCTAACAAAATACTCTAGCCTCTTGAAATGTAAATGCAAAAATGTAGCAACTCCCTGCATTTTCTTGCTGTCATTTTCAACTACTGTCCCTCTATAAACACTTGGAATGACTGGTATTTGAGTGGAATTCAAGGAGGTTCCACGCTGTTCTGTATCGAGGAAGGCTATTTGGCATTGTACGGAAACATGTTTTGACACTGGCTGCAATCACAAAACATGTGCAGAGGAAGTGAAAGCAATCGGCTATTTATAGTAGCTGCACCTCAACAATGAAATCCGCTGGAGGCAAACAGTTCAGTGTGCAATGATGACGGCAACATGGATGAATGTCAATCTCACCTGAGATAGAGTGTGCATGCGACTTTGATAGCACTGTGTCGCCCACATTGCTCGCGTTCTAGACCCCCCGCCAATGCGTCTGTCAGCACCTCCCTTGATAGGGTGAGGATGAGGCGTGGGGAACAAAACCCTTCCGCTTATTCCCCAATGTGTAATTGTGGAAGGCCACGGTACTGTACGCTTCCTTGCAGTTGAGGAAATACAATCTAAAAGTGTCTCCATTCAACGTAATATCGGACTGTATGCATTTGCAAGAGCAAGAGATAAAAGTCAAGTGGAGAACACCGTACAGCACCTCCCATGAGATAACCATCAGACACTTGGTGAGGCTGTGAAATTGCCTGCTAATTCTTCATCCTGCTTCTGATTATATTAGCAGAGATGATCACGCCTGCTAAAAGCCCTTGCCTTTGGAATAATAAACTTGAGCAATCTGACAGATAGAACATACCAAACTAATTGTGTAAGGTCTGCTCAAAATCAGTGTTGATGAAGAATTTGCCATTCCAAACAACACTTGGAATTAAAGAGGTATGCAATGCTACATTAGATTTGTAAGTAAATACAAGTGTGGCTGTATTTTGCCAAGCTAGATTTAGTTTTTCCAAAACTTGTGATTTCTGTATCACCTATTTTGTTGGGGAAGACAAACTCACCACAAACAATTGGTATTCTTTGCTCATTGAGTTAAAATTCTTTCCCAATAGTTTATATGTGGTTCTGGTTAACACTGGCTGATAAGACACAAGGGGGCTCATTTACCTAGCATGCAAACATAATTACTCTATAAATTATATTAGCAACTTCCAATGAAATACAAACTTTTAACTATTACCCAAACTTCTTTCACTATTGATGAATGCAAAATTAAATTGTATATATATAAAATATGATGTTAATAGATCGTCATGAAATGAAAAACAAGTCAAGGCCTTAATATATATATATATATATATATATATATATATATATATATGTTTTAATGATTATGGAGTGATTTATGGAGATTCTGGGAACTCCAATTGAATTAATTTGCTATTGGTCCAAATGTTTGTCAGGCATAGACAGGCATATTAGGTTAAGTTCAGAATTACCTGGGGGTTTCCTTTCACAAATATAACATGTATAAACCAGTTTATATTAAAAAACATGTTTGTGAGGTTACAATGGCAGGATATCCAGCTGAGGCAACATGCAGCCATACACCTTCCGTATTTTGAGTTAATTAATGTGTTGTGCTAATATTTATTGTAAACAAATGTGTCAATTAGGATGTTGACTGATCCTTTTTTTCTTTCAAAATAATCTTTTTTTTTTACAAAATGTAACAATCATAATACAAATATATATAATATAAAATTAATCTTTACATTTCCAATGCAAGTCACATACATAGTTTTACAGTCTTAAGAAGAGAAATTAAACTCTGGTTAAGACTTGATCATGTTGTGGAAGGATTGATGCTGCTAATAGCTTTACTTTGTTTCTACATAGAACATTCTGTTGAACCAGTTATCTAGATGAGAACCGCCCAACTATATTAGATGTGATACTGGATAAACACATTTTCAATAGAACGTTAGAAGGTTACAATGTTGGCCTCTGGAAGCCATGAGTCATCCATCCCCTTCTCACTTCTTGTTTCCCACTGAGTTCAAGTCACAGTCAGTTCGGTCACAATTTTTGGAGAAAGGAGACGATCGTCATTTCCACTCAGCCAATCGTAATTGCGTTGACTAATCTGGCATAAAACTGAGGTGTAAACTTCCTCATATTTCCCTAGCAAGTATTTAGCTAGATGATTCAGACACCAGTCTTATTCACATCTTGAGTTGGATGGAACAAACTGCAACTTTGGGCTCTTGGCAATGTTTTCTCATTACCATAGGTCTTAAATGGCTGCCCGCTCACACATTTGATCCCCTTTCAACTATGGGGGCTTACACCTCAATAGGCTGTTTCCTCAATAGGCTTTATCCCACACTGCTGGGGAGTTGGTATGAGAGCAAGTTATAAAACATCATTAGGATCTCTAGCAGCTGTAGCTGCAGAAAAAGGACCCGCCCCAGTCAATGTTTTTACTGAGGAGAAAAGAAGAGTTGACCTTTTCAAATCCTCATTATAATTATCCTGTGTGATATGTTTGAAGGTTAAGTATCGGGCAATTTGAAATACTACACTATGTTTCAATGCATTAGTTAAAATGAAATTCACTTTACATTTTACATTAGAGCTATTATGTATATTAAGGTAATACAATTGAATCAACTTTAACATTACCCTAATGTTTACGGTATCTCCATATATTTTCCTTCCCTGCCACCCCATTAATAAATGCAAGTGACAGCGTTTATTTATCTAACACCTTCTTACTGAGTTCTTTGTGAAATCTTGCATGTGAAGTTTAGTTGTTTTTTGGTATGGGAATGTTGGACACAAGTTCAACAGAACAATCAGTAAAGAATAATGAGGGTGTCGATGAGGCTGTCACCTGATAAAGCATTGGTGTCACTTTATCAGCATCAAAAACACTAGAATGTCATGTTGATTGTTAAATCCATAGCAGCAGAATGATGCACGCTGTTTGGCTGACATAGTTCAGACTATTCTTCAGTCATGAAATGGCTCTGCTTGGAAGTGTTTTTTAGACTAAAAGCCTGAATTCAAAGTAGGTCTGATTCCAGGCAGGCAAACAGAAACCCAGGATGTCGTTAAATAGATAGATATAGACCCTGCAGTATTCAGCCTGTTAAATAGACAAGATCCTGTATAGTCTGATGTTGTTCATTGTATATCTGAATCTGAATTTTTGGTTGTTAAATAATATCTTGTCTGCATAAAATTGTATAGCCAGTAGTCACATATGTGTAGGATGTATAGTAATAATAGGGTTGGCAAGTCAGTGCTAATGGAAAACATAAAAGAAGCCTATCCCTTATGTTTAAAACCAAGTTGGCAAGTAGTGTTTGAACATGGCTGATGGCCAAATTAAGTGAATGGGTAAGGTCCTTGCTATTCAACCAAGCTCCTATTTAGAGTTCAGACAGAGTGAAACTAGGTTGTGGTTAGACAAAAATATCACTGTTCAGTGGATATAAAGGCACAAATGTGGAAAAAATCAATGTATCATAATGTTTACATTTATATTGTTTGTTATTTGTTCATTTTCAATAAACAATCATGAGCATTTTCACATTAATACAAATTAGATATGCTGCATTTAGTGCTGATTGAGGTAGTAATACAATAACATTTCAAAATATAGCTGCAAGCAGCCATGGATGGGCCTAGCCCAATCAGAAACCGCAGCGGCACCAAAGCCGCCCACCAACCTCGGGGCACCCCCGCTAGCTCACCCGACAAGTTTGGCATGAATCGGTCAAAGTGGAGCAGAGATACTGCCAGTTCCTGATATGAGGGTTCATC
>JAODTR010071012.1:0-13411 GCA_025399935.1 Amblyopsis rosae | reverse complement strand
CAGGAAAAGGAACAGGACATGGAACAGGACATGGAGCAGGAAATGGAGCAGGAAAAGGAACAGGACATGGAACAGGAAAAGGAACAGGACATGGAACAGGACATGGAGCAGGAAAAGGAACAGGACATGGAACAGGACATGGAACAGGAAAAGGAACAGGAAATGAACCAGGAAAAGGTTCCCACCATAAGCAGGTAGCCGCTGGCCACCCGGATAACGCTGATCTCCGAGAACGACTTGAGGATGTCCTCCAGGGTGGTGGTTGTGAAAGACAAGACCTTCTGAGACGAGTTGAGCGCCACGCTCTGCTGTACCGCCTGGGAAGACAGATAGAGGAAGGGAGTTTGGGTGGGGGTTGGTGGGGGGTGGGGGGGTGGGGGGGCGGGACGTGAGTTGATTAACAGTGTGAGAAATGGAGAGAAAAGATTAAAGAAAAGGGAGTACACCAGCTGTCTGCTAAATGTTCTAGCCATCAATTTGTGACAGAAAATGTGAATGTTTCCACTGCCCACTGAATTAGGAGCTGTAAAATAAAGGCTTAGACAAGTTGATCAATGGCAGCAAATACCGTTATCGCTCTCTGTCTCTCTCTATCTCTGTGGCTCTGTCTGTAGAGACAGATGGCCTGAACATTGAACTGTGGTGACTGGTCTGTGGGGAGCAATGCTGGCTGGCTGACACACATCGAGGGACACGTCACTAGACACACACACACAAATGTGCAGGCGCGTTCATGTAGACAAGACTGCACACGCATAGTGTGGAATAGCCATAGAGTGCACATGCAAGTAAGCATTACAGTGATGAGTGTATCTTAGCTACATGTATATAACAAAACTACACTGATTCAAGATGAATGGTGCACACACTCACACACAAGGTCACACCATGCCGCACTCCAAAACAAAGAGGAGATGAAGTCACACACAAATGAGCCACCAAAGGGGCCACATCTGGGGAAGACATTGTGTGCTAAAGAGAGAGAGAGAGAGAGAGAGAGAGAGAGAGAGTGGACAGAGATGAGCGTAAGAGAGCTTGTATAGTGTGTGTGTGTGTGTGTGTGTGTGTCCGGTTTTAATGCATTCCAGACATGCGTTGTCCACTGCTAGTGTGCTCTTGTCCGACAAGCAAGAAAGTGAGAGAGTGAAAGAGAGAGAGAGAGAGAGAGCGAGAGAGAGAGCAGGCCATGGCCCATTACCACACACCAACAGTGGGTCCAATATCTATCGGGGGCCCAGGCTTTGGCTGGGGCCTTTCCATGTTCACCTGTATCCGGTGTGTGATTTACAACGTGACTGTGGGGGATTTAGGGTCTGAAATGAAGCCTCTCTCTCCCTCTCTCTTCGCTAGGACACCGGCTGCCTTACTCTCCCTCCCACGTGCGACCGCTTACCTCCGAGTACCTCCTCTGCCAAGCTTCCAGGATGGCTGCCGCCTTATCTTCGTTCCAGTTGATTTTGGACACCTCGTAGTCCCGCAGGCGCTCGAACATCTGCTTGGGGGTCATTAGCTGGAACATGGTCTGCAGGGCCTGCGCGCTGGGGTGTGTGTGATGTGTTGTGGGGGGTAAATGGCACGGATGGAGGGGTGGATGGGTGACATGGGTGGATTTTGAAGGCAGAGGAACAGAGAGAGAGCATATTAGATTAAATGTGCGTTAAACAGTTGTTCCACACTAGGTTTTGTCAAAATAATACGATGCTGTATCTATTACAGATGAGACAAAGAACGGAATTGTTATGTTCAATAATCCACTTTAAACCCAAATGATTGATATCATTTTATATCTACGCATCTTTTACACTTACATAGCAATCAACTTAGCCAGCGTCATGTTTTATTTTACCTTTATTTTACTAGTTTCCGTTTATAATTTACAATGCAGGACTAGCTAGAAACTAAATGCCTCTAATGAAAATAAAAGAAACAGTGTAAATGCATGATTAAACAGGCAAGGCACTTTACAGAAGAGATGAACACCAAGACTACATGGAGACACAGGACAACATATATAGCAAATGGACATTCAGATTGAATAAGGCAATGAGTGTAGACTGTGTTACACAGAGCGACTAGTATACACACTATTCTAGTGACTAGAATATTGTGTATATGTGTTAAACTTGGTGGTGAATGTGTTTAACACAACACTAATGGTGGCAGTTAGTATTCAGCATAAATGTCTCCACACACACACGCACACACACGCACACACACCTTAATAATCTAACCTTGCAAGGAAAAATAACAAGCAACCTTCCCAATGAAATGCAAAATATAGTTTAACATTTTAGTTTTGTTTGCATCTAACATTTAAACCATGTACAATGTACTGCATTACTGTGTGCTGTGGTTGGTCTTGTTGGGGGAGGGGCGAATGGGCTTCCATAAATCTGCGTCAGGAACAAGGGTTCATAGCACATAACTACAGTATCTACTACACACTTTCCTTTTGTTTGTTATGCACACTGGCATACGTACTGTCTATGTATCTTGTTCTAGCTGTCTATATTCACAGAAAGTAGCTAGGCAATAGCTCACTCTGTGGTGTGTGTGTGCGTGCGCGCACGGGTGAGTGTCTGTGTGCGTGCGTGTGTGTGTGTACAGTGGCTATGTAGTGTCCAGGCAGAACAGCCAAAGCTGAGTGGGAACAGCTGGAGCTCTAAGATTTCACTGGAATCTGCTAATGACTGCAAGATTTACAGCACAGACCCACGTGCACACACAGACACAAACACACACGCACACACACAAACACACACACACACACCAGAAAGGAACAAAAAATACACGCTCTGCCTAGAATAAGCACTTTAGAGAAATCACAGCAGGGTGTGTGTGCATTTGTTACCTGAGTAGGGGTCCGCTGCCATTCTTGGTGGTCCCGCCTACAATCAGTTCTTCTTGCCAATGCATGTATTTCCTCGAGAGACCGTGGCACCCGCCACTCAGAGCTCTGGCTACATCAAACGGCTGCCGTGGCGACAACAAGGAGGTATCACGGGGTAAGCATACAAGCATAGAGTCACGTTATGTTGTAGCTGAATGCCACAACAACATGATACATAAACGTGTGTGTGTGTGCGTGTGTTTGCGTGTGTGTGTGCCGTTGCTGTACATGTGACTACCTTGGTGGTGTTCTTGTTTGGAGCGGTGCGGGGGCAGTCTGGGTCAGAGGGGTTTAAGCAGGGCCGGTCCATGTAGCCATGGCCAACGTCTGCCTTCTCCAGCATTTCCTCAAAGTTCTCCACTGGGAACTTTTGTGAACGCAGCTTCTCTAGGAACGACTTGGGGTCAAAGTTGGTCCACTGCAGAGTCGCACTACCGCTGTGGTGGCAAACAGCAGACAGGTCAATTAACTTGTTCAGGAACTGTGCATGGAAATTAGCTAATAGCTAAACCTGCTGTAAAGCAAAAAGTTGTAAACATTTCACCATATCTATTACACAAAAAAGATGGAGTGATTCATTGGTGTTTGTTATTACTAAGCTACCAACTTATAGTTTTGCCATACTTTGAGAAATAATGACTTGTGATGATTACAAAAGACAAATAATTTGCACAATAGTGTGTCCAGTGATCTGATTAATTATTTGGCATATAGTCTCAGCGCTATAATGTATAAGAGCGTTTATAAGTAAATGGATACATATTTTAAATGCTCTCACCATCCACACAAATTCCTTCGCTCTCTTACTGGTTCAGAATACATTGTATCTGCTTAACAAGACTTGGGTTGTTATTTTCAGCCTCCCAACCAGAACATAGTAAAAACTGTATTTACCATCTTAGTCCAAGTGGAAACACACTCACACTCTCACACACACACACACACACACACACACACTAATGACAACGGCCCACACTGATACCCCTATTGCATGTTAAGGCACATGCAGGGCGATGGGCACGTGCGCGCACACACACACTTCCCTAAGTATTACTGTAGCAGCAGGTCATTAGCAGCAGAATAGGCCAGATAATGATGTGAGGCCCACGCACAAGGTGAAACTACCGCCAGTGATACAGTACGCATGCCAAAAGCTACTACAATAGAGAGCCTTATGGGGGATAGTATGCGTTTTCACCTTAACCCCAGTTTCATAAAATTGTAAACATACAGTATACACACAATATTTTGGATTGCAATTCAAAACTCACTTGAAATTCTATAATAAACTGCGGAGTAATTTGAGTCTAACTTGAAGTGAATTGTGAGTGAATACATGTTCCAGGTCAAACAGAGGATTACTGTAATTTATGGTGAGGACTTCATTATTACATTTGAATATTGATACACATTTCACTTTATCACCTATTTAGGCTAAGTGCTGGTTTGTTTTGGAGGTTATAGCACAGCTCGATATTACATCACAAAGACACAGTTTCTTAGAACACTGTAGGATTGGTGTGTGTTTTGTGCACTTACGGGAGATAATACCTTCCAGAATGGAGCTTAGCTCCTTCCCAGAAACAGTCCAATGGTGTGATGATAAGGCAAGGATGTAGCCTTTCTATGATCTAATGACACACAAAATGATGATACAGTATTATTATAAGTAGTATAATTGACTATAATATGGAACTATGGAACCATTACTAAAGGGTGAAAGGTTTTATGGTAAAGCCTAAATATTACCTGATATATATAATTGCTTTCTGTGAGGATCTCTCCTGATTTATAGCATAGATCTTCCAATCTCCATTGTCTGAAAAGGACAACGGTAGAGAAGGTTTCTTAAAGCAGAAATTCTGAGAGTTAGAGACCACTTTCCCTTTGCATTTATTTCTTACATGACATTAACATACAGTTTGTGATATGCAAGACTATACTAAATTTTAACACTGTAAAGTCATGTGGTTGTAAAAGTACAAAAAAGTACAGGGCTCTCCTGTTTTTTGGAGAGCTAAGTGATGCTTATGGTTTACAAAAATAGGTCTTATAGGGATTTTTAACAGGTAGGGTAGCCGCGGTTACCTGTTATAAAGGTAAACGTGAACTCTGCTGGCTTGGAGGGCAGAGTCCAAGTGCTGTCGTAGGGCCTCCACCGTCAAAACATTGGCCCCCTCCTCCCGAGGCGTCTGAATCATCAATTGAGGATTAAACATGGCCTCCTCACCTATCTGCTGACGAGTGTACTTCAGCTCCTGGTTCACTCGCCCACCAACTAGAGAGAGAGGGCCAGAGAAAGAGAGAGAGAGAGAGAGAGAGAAAGAGATAGAGTGAGAGTTTTAGAGTTTTTCACACCTTTATTTCCTGCATGTCAATCAGCTGCAACAAATTTAGCAATTCATTATATCACGCAATAGGTGACCAGCAGAAAGTAGCATTATACAATCAATAATCACATAATGCACCACACAGCACCTCTGTTCTAAGAGAAGTGGCATCCAAATACCAGCTCCCCCTCTCTATACACGAGCACAGTACTCCTCCATAAGACCAGGTCTGCATGAAGGCGGCCAAATCACCCATTAAACTATAGTAGTTAAAGGCCACTTTCACCCTGGCCGTAACCATTTGGACAAATAAGATCACATCCACGTCCACATTAGAATCTAGTTTTCTTTTTCTCCTCACATAGATTTTGCCTGACCTAAAAGAAAGCTCAGAAGTTTACATTTCTATTTTGTTATGACAATGTTTAACATCAAACACAAAAAACAGAGAGAGAGAGATAGAGGGAGAGAGAGAGAGAGAGAGAGAGAGAGAGAGAGAGAGAAAGAGAGAGAGAGAGAGAGGGAAGTCCAAGCTCTTCTCCACTCAGGGTGGTGGACCTTTAAATACATAATGTATCAATGGGCATACAGAATACTATCTACTGAGACTATACTAAGTTAAGTTAATTAATAAAAGTCCATTCATGCAAAATATGTAGCACAACATTTTGTAAAAGCAAACGTATTTGACTACGACAGCATGGTGCCATAATATACATCAATGGGTTTCACATGTCTTGACCCAAGACCAAAACAGCCTCACAACAACATATGCATGTTGTGACTCATCTGGGGGCCATGACCCCACTTTGAGAGCTACTGATGTACATGACACTTGTGACTGATCGACTCAGAACAGGCTTACTGTACAAGCTGTACCTTGCCTTAAATGACAGATGTGCCCCCACAGACACACATATAGCGTCTTTTATCGTCTTTTTGATGAATGTGTATGGACATCCCAGCCTATCCGCCTTGTAGTGCTTTGCTCATGCTGCTCTCTCACTGGTATGCTGCCAAGCATCTCAGCTCCTCTGGGTGGGAGCGAGCAATATCACTCCAGCAATTCCACATTTCAGTTTTAATGTTTCTACTCAAATTTGCTGACAAGTCAGTGGTGCCAGACTGCGTGTGTGTGTGTGTTTGTGTGTGGTGCCAGACTGCGTGTGTGTGTTTGTGTGTGTTGTGTGTGTCTGCGTGTGTGTGTGTGGTGCCAGACTGTGTGTGTGTGTGTGTTTGTGTGTGTGTGTGTGTGTGTGCGTGTGTGTGTGTGGTGCCAGACTGCGCGCACGTGTGTGTGTGTGTGTGTGCGTGCAAGCAGCACTTAGTGCGTGAAAGAATAGAGCTTGTGTGTGTGTGTATGCATGCGTGTGTGTGTGTGAGAGAGAGCGAGAGAGCGAGAGAGAGAGAGAGAGAGAGGGAAGTCCAAGCTCTTCTCCACTCAGGGTGGTGGACCTTTAACCTTGTGTGTGTGTGTGTGTGTGTGTGTGTGTGTGTGTGGTGGAGCTAGCCGCTAGCTTCGGCCACAAAAGCAGCCTTTCAGTCGCCATAGTTACCCTGCTCCACTAGGCCAAGGCAAAGCTTGCAGCACACTGACGAACACACGCATACTAATTCATATCTTAAGAATACTCATATTGACTACTAAGTTGAGCTTTTTAACCGTCGTCTACGCATTACAATATTCCATTAGAAGTAAGTGGAGAGGTTTTAGTACTTAACTGCAAGATGTTTATGTTCTATATGTTATTACCAATTATTTGTTTATAGTACAATATAAATAGTTTAGACATGTTATTTTACATCTGCACGCATCTCATTGATGTACCAGTAATGATCTAAGCCACTCTGTCATCCCAGTGAGTGTATTAAATGAAAACACAGATAAATGGTCTCTTGTTTTCTATCACTTGCACACACACACACACACACACACACACACACACACACACACACACTACGGAAAATGTGCAATTGTATGCAAGTACATGCATGTGCACATGTCTGGTGGAAAATATGTGATTAAGTAATTTTTGCTTGCAATATCCGATTTAACGATTCCATTTATGCAACAACAAGCATGGATATTAGAAACAGCTCAGACCACCCAGTCAGACCAAGGAAAGGGGGAGGGAGGGGGGCTGTGTCTTGGGACATTAGGGAAACACACTTGATTTCTTTTTTTCTGGACCCGAACAGCATTCCCATCTGATCTTGTCTGAAGGCATGTTTATAATACTCATCATTAATAGCAGGCCAAGCCTAACCGGAGCGATTTGGTTTCCACTGCTGGCCAGCTAGACATCTATGTTACACTGAACCCTCTCCCAAAATAAGACCACGCATGGAACTGATTTAGGCCTTAAACACACTGACAGTGCACTAACAAGTCCACTTGTCTGGTATACTCAACGTTCAATGGCATTTAGATACAGAAGTACAGACGTTTACAAAATCACATAAACAAGCGAATGCTGCAAGAATTACGAGGATACGTAAGCGTCTGCGGTATGGTACAAGTTCATCATATTCACGTCTCTGAGAGATCCCTCTTTCCTAAAAACAACAACATTACAAGGTCTGGACTGCCACCCAAAGACCTTGAGTTCACAGCAAGCAGTGAGAAACGGGACAACTCAAAGGAATGTACACACACACACACACACACACATTCTCCCACCCTCTCCCCCGCCCCCCACCCCGTTTCTCTACAGGAAACGGCACATTACGGCCTCGGGCTCGGAGAATTCGGCACTTCATGAGGTTACAGCGTTTTGGGGTCAACACTCGTGCAGCCTTAGGGTAAAATTAACACCCCAGCTGGACCAGAAACAGCGTGTGTGTGTGTGCGTGCCTGTGATTGTACACACACAGCTGTGTTTCCTCAATGACACATATTCCCATATTCATTCCCTCGTAAGAAAACTGGTTGACCCTTACGTGTGTTGCTGTCTTCAGGGCTTTGAACTACTCTTGGCCCATGTGAGCTACTTTGAAGCCAACGGCACTTAAAATAAAAGTGCCGTTGGTGCCACTGGGACCATTGGTGCCATTGGTTAAATACGTCCTCTTTTCAGTGTCGTATGCTACTTTCTGGTCCTTGTTTACGTCTCTCTCCAACTGCCTTACACTGTGTCCTAACTGGATGCGACGCGAGAGAGCGTTAGCAACAAAAGCAGTTTGATCGCTATCTGTTCTGTTGTAATGTCCTAACTGGAAGCTGCGGCGCGCCGTTTTGAGCAAACTTTTGTCGGACGCCCTGTTTTTATTTTCTTCCTGTCGCTCGCGTTGAGACCATAGAACTAGGCTATATTTAATGGTTGAAACGGAGGACTGTTCATTCTTACCTTAAAGTGGCAGCTGGCTGGAGGGAGATTGTTTTCTACTAGCATGCTCAACAGAGCTGGCAAGCTAGTTATCTTATTTTTCAAAGTAGATGTGGTTGTATGATACGTGTAGCCTACAACAATGAGTGACATCTGTACCTGCCCCCGTCATAGTAGGCAATTGTTGTGAATATGGAGAAGGCATATGCTCTCGGCTTCAGGTCACTAGGTAGCAATGTTCCAACAAGTGTGCTACTGCGAACAGGTAGGCTACGTGGTTTGTTTACATGACGTAATCGAATGTCATTTCTGACAGATTCAGTGAGGACATGAAGCGTCCGATGGAACGCGATAGTCGGACGCTCGCTTGCTGTCGCATCTAGTTAGGACACGGTGTTACTCGAGCTAACAGGGGCGAGGTGAGATTAAAACGTGACGAGACTTCTTGTCAAGGTAAAAAGCTGTCTCACGACATTTGCATGACTGGGAGTGAGGGTGAAATCAGCACAGAATATGCCCCCAACACTTTGGCCCCCAGCCTGGCCCTAGTGCGGCTGCACCGGCGACAGCTACGCCACTGTTTGCAGTTAATCACCTTGCATCGCGGCTAATCGTGATTAACATCAATTTAATTTGTCTAACATTATCTGTTGTGCTGTTGTGCAACTCATGCAAATTATAGGTTGGTATTTATTTATATGTACCCATTTCCAATTATATTTGCAGGCATTACTGTGTGTAAATAATTATTTGTGGCTGTATTTGTGTGGTATACATTATTCAGTATAACTGTGTGTGTGTGTGTGTGTGTGTGTGTGTGTGTGTGTATAGGTGTGTAGTATATGTGTGTGTGTGCACACGCACGTGCGTCTGCGTATGTAGTGTGCATCACTAAAAAAAAACATTCAACTGCCTTAAATTGGGTTAAATACAAACAAAAAAAGCATATCTGTGTGTACCACTGTACTGGAGTCTTTGGTGAGGGGATTCAGTGTGTTGCATAACCCCTGGCCCCCCTATTCTCAATGTGGGGGACGGAGGGAGAGGAATGGAAAAAGGAAGTGGGGTTGTAAGGAACTGACACCTCCCCCATACACACCCACACCCACACCCACACACGCACACACACACACACACATCTCAGGGTTGCCCCTCCTTTCTCACCCCTAAATGCTCTCATTCTCTCTCTCTCTCTCGCTCTCTCTCTCTCTCTCTTTCTCTCCCTCTCAGCACTGGTTTATACTGATGCATGTTGAATGACTCCTACGTCAGAATGGATCCCCAAACTCCCTAACCTGACACGCCAGATTTCTGTGTCTGTTAGACACATCCATCTGGGCAGGAACTTTCAAAAAATACGTGGCATGTGATTGGACGAACCTGTGAACCTGTAGAGCCTGTTGTTATCCACAGTAGAAAAGCTGGGAGAAGAGTAAAACACATTTCCCATTGAGAAAAGCCTTTGCTCTTCTAATACATTCTAATGTAACTGATGCTATATAGCATCATCTACTACCTTAACCTCTGACATGGTCGTTTTTGAGTGGGTATCAAGTCGCCTCTGTCACACCTAAACAACCTAAGAAGCACATTAGGTTTACGGGCCTGAAACACAATGACTTCCAAACTCTCCAAGATGATTCTAGCAACCAAGTCAAACTGAAGCTCGCAAGATAATGATGGTCCCGTGAGGCTACACCCCCCCACCCCCCTTCCCATCCCCTCCCAGACATATTCACACACACACATACACAAATAAGATGGGAGGCAAAACAATAGTGTCATGTTATGGAGGACCGAGATTGGGATTATTGGCAAACGTTTGCCCACATTCTCTTGTGGATGTGCACGCAGTGCCCACACACGCACGCACACACACACACATATAGCCATATACATCTGCAAGTGCGCTTGTGTAAGTGTGTAGACGGGGGGATTATCTGGATTAGGCCCCCCTCCCGGCAGGGACCCCCGCGGTGAGCATGAAGCCCCTCAGTCATCTCCTTGCCGCAGAGCGCAAAGAGACCTCCCATACCCTGAGCCCTCGGAGCTACAGCCCCAGGAGGTCTGCGGGGAACGCCCCATCT
The DNA here is from genome assembly GCA_025399935.1 of Amblyopsis rosae. NCBI lineage: Eukaryota > Metazoa > Chordata > Actinopteri > Percopsiformes > Amblyopsidae > Amblyopsis > Amblyopsis rosae. The sequence goes on along the minus strand of JAODTR010071012.1, from coordinate 2,778 downwards.
CCGCAGAGCACACGCAGGGCTACATCAAGAGGTCTGGTCAGGTCTGGCCCAGGACTCAGGGAAGAGTCACCGTCTAAGCAGCACTGGCCTTTACACCCAGAGGCGTCACACCTGTTGCCGGCGCCTACGCCAAACACACACTATTGCCAGAATGTGGATGACAATAATAATCATAATAATATCTCATCGTATTTTCTGTTCTGATAAAGGTAGTCAATCTTGAAATATGTGTGTATGTGTGTGCGTGCGTGCGTGCGTGCGTACGTGCACATGCGCATGCAGAGTTGCTTCAAGCAAAAACATATTTGAGCACGCCCTCTCTTACTCGCCTAGCAATCTTTTACTAATGTTGTCCTTAATAAGTTATTACAGGAGGAATGACATTTGATGTGAGCAATATTGAAATGTTGTTTGCTTTAGAAGCTCTCCTATGTGTCACGATACAACGCTACAGCATATTACACAATATACTGCACATTATTCCACAACTAGCTACATAAACAGTATTCCAATTACACTACATCCAATTATTATTATTATTATTCATATTATTCAGGATGGGAACACTGTAACATGGAAGTAATAGCACTATTGAGCAGCAGGCAGCAATGGTATTTAGCTGGCCTGTGTAATGCAGGTGTGCGCATGAGGCTAAACTGCCACTGAAAGGCCTCGGCAAGACCTAAGACCCCTGACTGACCAACAGCAACACCCCATCCTCTCTCTCTCTCTCTCCCCCTCTCTCCCTCTCTCTCTCGTAGAGCCCAAGAACCAGAAGGGGCGGGGGCCAGAGAAAGCGGGAGAAACATTGAGTGGCAGGCTCTCTGACATGCAGCTGTGGTACAATGTCCACCCAGCTACCACCCGTCCCTCCCCGTACACCCCCGACCCCTGACACATGTGACACTCCAGCTGCCAACACCCCTCACCCTACCTCACCCCTCTACGCCCCCATTACCATATGTATGGCCACCCTCGCCCCCTGATTATGCTAATCACCTGTCCAGCCCCGCACACCCAAAAATGGGTGTATTTAGCAGTCGGCTGGCTCCAAATACTGCTCCCCTCGGGCTCGATGTGTACATTCACACAGTCCTCAATGGGCAGATTCTTCCAAGTTGCTGCCTTCATTCAGGCCGCCCCCCTCCCCCACATACCTTGCATCCCGCCCCACAACCACCACCCACCCCTCCCTTAAAGAAATGTCAAAGCCACAGGATTCACAGAGATGTGGAGAATGTAGCAAGGAGAAATTATGAGGAAAAAATTGGTATGTGATGGACATAATTCACACGTTGTCGGGTACCAGCTGAGGTACACACGATTTGATTTGGGAATATTATCTTTTTTAATATTCTTCAGAAAGTATCTTATTATAATTTAATAACAATAGAAAACAATATAATTAGTGATTTAATAAAAAACAACAAAAATAATAAACAGGTTAAGGATGCCTGAAATAAAATAAAAAACAATTGTGTGAGATGACTTTTTGAATCCTCCCTTAGACGTGCTTGTTGAATGCGACCCAGGTGAGCCATCAAGCTACATAAAGCGCTCCACGGCCGGCCTGGGGCCCAGCCCAGCCCAGCCATAGCAGACCGTGACATGGGCATGAGCAGAGAGAGAGAGAGATACAGACAGAAATGAGGATGACCACGTCTCTGGCTATACACAGAGAACATCTTGGTGGGGTTGCAGGTGCTCCTGTGTCCCAGCAGCAGAGCTAGCCAGGGCTAGCCAGAAGTAGCTAGCTAGCCAGAAGTAGCCAGAGCTAGCCAGAAGTAGCCAGAAGTAGCCAGAGCGAGCCAGAGGTAGTTAGAGCAAGCCAGGGGTAGTCAGAGCTAGCCATGGGTAGCCAGAGGTAGTCAGAGCTAGCCAGAGCTAGCAAGAGCTAGCCAGGGGTAGTCAGAGCTAACCAGAAGTAGCCAGAGGCACTGTGTCGGTACAAGCTCAAAGCTGGCGCCCAGCCCCCTAAATCCTGCAGCATTCTGACTCACTCTGGAACTCTTAAGCCTCTCAATCATCCGCAGGAGGGGGAAACATTTAATATCAGCACGTCTGTCTTCTCTCTCTGTGTGTGTGTGCGTGGGGCATGTTGTATGACGTCATGCTTTTAAGAATGGCCATGAATCTTATTGCTATAGGTAACCGGAGGGTCGCACAATTAACACACACAAATACACAACGCAGGCAAATCTATTGGTCTTTTAACACCGCTATATGGCGGCATGATAGCCTATATTCTGTACTGCCGTCTGAAAAGCATCACTCCGCGCCCAAATTCCTCCTAGCATACCGCAAGAGCTCGCTCGCGGGCATAAAACTCAAACACACTAGCGCTACTATACTCCAGCAGCTACTATACTCCAGCAGGCCCTCCCTGTCCCGGTGTCTCGCCCTTTCCCCGCCCCTCTGGCGCTGAGCGCTGGGAGAGGGAGAGAGGAGAGGAAAGTGGAAGAAAGGGACTGAGGCCAGACCACCCTGCTCTCATGGCAGGGCTGAGTGTTTACATTGCTGTGCCTCACTCTGTAATACATCTGGCATTCTGGGGCCTCTTTCTCTCTCCCCGGTCGGGGAGGGGAGGGGATGGAGGGAGAGGCTGTGCAAAGGAAAGGGGGATGAGGCTAAGGGAAAAGAGAGAGAGAGAGAGAGAGAGAGAGAGAGAGAGAGCAGAGGGGGAAATAAATACGGGGATAGGAGTGGGAAAAGGGGCTGAAAAATATAAAGAAAGTGAAAAGGCAATGGAGAGATACAGAACGAGGGAGACTAGGTGTG
>JAODTR010071001.1:0-15755 GCA_025399935.1 Amblyopsis rosae | reverse complement strand
TATATTTTTTTTTTGTAAAGAGCAATCCCGAAGACAAAGAACATAACATACAACAGCGAATATAGTAGCCCAATAATTAACTTACCCTCACTTCCCTTACTTAGCAAAGCTGCAAGTAAGGTCCAGTCTTTTTTCAAGAACCGCACTGAGCGATAGGCTACATTGACCGTGAAGCAGATCCATTCCGACCGACATGACAACAATTTTATGGTCGACAGTTCCACCTTGACCCCAGCGCAAGAGCAAAGCACAGCCTCCGTTCTACGCTCAATTTATTTTCCTTCTCGCGGTGGTTGGTGGGTCAGAGCAGAGCAGCGCTCCGCTGTGATAAACGAGCAGTGGAGGATACCTTGCAAGCAGATCTAGCAGATCAGAGTGGAGGGGGCTCTCACAGCAGCAGCAAACTCGTTCGATTAAAACCATGAATTAAACGTGTTGAGAGACAGACAGAGACCAAGTACGGGAATGAAAATACATTAACCCCAAATTTAAGTCCATCTGTATGTTGTTATGGAGAGGTATGTTGGCAGGGCACTGCCATATGTAGGAAAGTTGATGTTTAATTAAAATGCAATTAACGCTGGGAGATAAACAATGAAGATAATATTGGATATCATGTGGCTACTGTAAAAGGTGATAATGCATTATATTAAATATAAAGTTTTTCAATTACCAAAATATTATTAAGTAGAACATGCTACATTATGCTTAACAGACAATATTCAGAAATTGAGTGCAATAAAAGCCATCCAGAAATAAAATGTAATAACATTATTACAATTATTAGTAAAAAAACTGAGGCAGGACATAGGCCTATCCTTGGTCAATATCAGTTGGTTCCTGCTGAGAAATAGTTTACATTTGTAATAACTCACGAGCCAACCTGTGATTGCATAATTATCACAAACAGGTTACCATAAAATACATATTTATAGTACACACATGTATGTATGTATGTATGTATGTATGTATGTATATATATATGTATGTATATATATATATACGCATACACACATACTTGTGAAAAAGAAAGTATACTACACCCTGTGTGTATTATATTGTCAGGACATAAAAACAATCATCTGTTCCTTAACAGGTGTAAATATTTGGTAAATACATCCTCAGATAAAGACCACCATTGCACCATGCACTTAAACATTTAACTTGCTAACTAAGGTATGTAAAGTCTTGAGATGTAACCTTGGGGTGAATTGATGAGACTGAGATTATTGAAAACATTCTTGTAACCTTCTCACTGTATCATGGATTTCAAAATGTGTATATGTATATATATATATATATATATACACACATTTTGAAATCACATATACACATCTTGAAATCCATGATAACCATGGCACTCAGAAACTGGGGGAAACTGACAGAAAGAGGTCTGGCAGAATCAGAAGAAAACAGAATCAGAAGACAAGTTTCTGACAGCTTGAGTGATAGGCGGTTCACAGGACAACAGCTTCAAGCACAGGTTAATAGTGGTCATAATGCAGCAAGGTGCAGCAAGAAAGCTATTTCTAAATCATGAGAATAATGAAAAGAGGCTTGCCTGAGCCATGAAACACCGCCAATGTACTACTGAAGACTGGAAGGTGAATCAAAATTTGAAAACTTTAGTTAATCGCGCGGGATTTTTGTACACCATCGATTAGGCGAAAGGATGTTTCCTCAGTGTGACATCAACTATCAAACATTGAGAAGGAAGCGTTAGGGTCGGTGACTTGTACAGAGTGAGAGGCACCCTGAACCGAAATGGCTACCACAGCATTCTGCAGGGCCATGCAGTTCACTCTGGTATGTGGTAAGGTTTCAAGGCTGATGTTTGGAAACTCGGACCTTCAGCTCCCTCCACAGATTTTCTATGAGATTAAAGGTCCGGAGACTGGCTAGGCGACTCCAGAACCTTAATGTGCTTCTTCTTGAGCCACTCCTTTGTTGCCTTGGCAGTGTGTTTAGTGCCATGGTCATGCTGGAAGACCCATCCACAAAAAAATGTCTACCTTCCACTTCACAATTATGCACCACTACGTGTTGGTCTATCACATACAATCCCAATAATATACATTTATGTTTGTGGTTGTAACGTGACAAATTGTGGAAAAGTTCAAGGGGTATGAATACTTTTGCAAGTCACTAATAAATATACACACACACACACACACATGCACGCAGACACAGTTGTAATCCAAAACCAGAGATGAAAATGTTTTTTGAGAGGTAAAGCAGAAAGATTGATTTGGCAATGCATTCTCACATGCCCTTGCTTTCATCCCAAGGACATTTGAATGAAATAATAGTCCAATGATGAATCACCTGGCCCTGGGACCTAAGGAGACATAACCTGAACACACTCTTCCATATACAGGAATATGATCAGTTTCTGACAAGGTGATATACAGTATAGTAGTACAGTGTTTAACACTGGTATGTTTGTGAGATTAGATTGCATCCACCTCACAACAGCACCAAACCACAGATAATGTATTATGATACTGAAATGATACTGAAGTGAAGAGTAGTTTTGTTGAAGAATGCGCCTTAAACTAATTTCCATGCAGATCTGGAAAGAAAGGCTAGGGTTAAAGTGTCTCTCAGACCAGTCACAGACAAAAAAAGCTTGGAAATTAATTAAAAAATGTTTATTTAAGCATAATTAAATATGAAGATAGAAATGTAAACAAAGCACTTTGAATTAGTCGAAGCAGGCAAACCTGTTTAATAGCCCCAAATTGAAGAATGTATGAGTCTTGAGTACGCATTCTGAGAAAGTGATGGTCTAGAAAAATGTCTCTTGTAAAATTCATATTACCTCAAATAAAAATACAAAATTGCTTCTATCAAGCTCTACCAACAGACAAAAGTTGATACTTTTCCACTCATAACATTGAACAAACTATAAAACAAAGACGATATCCCAGGACTTATTTTGTTTTTCCTGTAGCCTTAAATAAGAGTCACCTGTAAGTTGACTTTCTCCTGGTCTCATCATAGTTTGCCACCTAACACCAGCCTTGCGTCTTATCAGTGCCGCTGGCAGGACGAGGATGATAACTCATTTCCAGACAGACCCTGACTGAGGTAGCAGAGGTGAACTGCATCAGACTGTATGTAGCACAGAGACCAAAAGATTTAACACATTCTGAAAGAACGAGTATGCGGCTTGTTTACGAAGCCCAGGTGGAGAGCATAGCTAACTGGTTAAGTCTAGACTATTCCGACCAGGTCACAGCTGCGAAACTAAACTTAAAATATAAAAACAACAACAATTTAAGCCAAGGCTACTTAACTATAATGCATTTCCCCTGCAACTGATTCTAAGATAAAATAAAGACCAGACACAAAAGACTCACTTGCCCAAAATTAAAGCCTCTGGCAGCACTTTGACCAAATCTGTTGAAATACCCTGAACGGAGTCTGTTAATCGCATTAAAAACATCAAGGCAAGATATTAATGAATCACAACCAGATTATTGCTTAATTTATATATAAAATTAGGTGTGACTTAATTTGTCTATGGCTTTCTCCAATGTTTATATAGCTGTTGTGTGTCTGTGGTCAAGGGACAACAGTGTAGGGTTGATATGGTAAGATCTTTTGTCGTTCATTGATGGCATAAATCCACGTGGGTTTGACGAAGCTCAGATTTCCATTCTCCATCAGTGCCTACAATATAAAAAGATGTGAAGTTATAAAGGCACACCACATGAAAGAAAATAAATGCACAAGAGTAACATCATCCTGATTATACGACATACCCACTAAAAAGTATGGGAAATTAACTACTTAAAGGTATGACCAGTCATTCTTGATAACTTTAAGCTCAAATCAAAACAGTTTTGCTCCTCTGCGGGGGCGCATCACGAGTCTAAATGCCTTGTCAAGCAAAGCGTAGTGCTACGGCTTTGTTGATACGAGTTGTGTTTGCCACTTTGTTCATGCTCCTATTTACGGAGCCAGGACTGTGTCGAAGTAAATCATTTTTTCAACACACACAGAGAACGGTATACTAGCGAAATGAGAGAAGAAATGTGTTGAATTTGACAAAAAGTTTATTATCTTACATTTAGCTTTCAATAGCTGTACTGCCCTGCTGTCATTACCAAACACTTGCATATGTGTAACAACACAAAAGCAAAGTGCAAGCATTCAAACATACAGCAGGCTTATGCTATTTTTAGTGTTACACATCAGACAGCTCTTAAATGTACCACAAACATCTACTCACGTCTTCAAAAGAGTCATGCCATCCTTCACTGGTTAAAACAAACTGCACATTTTCATTCATGTATTCCTCCACGATACTGAAGAAGAGAAAAGGACAATATTATATAAAATAGTGGTTCCCAAACCTTTTCCATTGGCGCCCCACTATATATATATATATATATAAAAATACATTTAAAAACACCTCCCCCAATACTGTGTCTTTTTAGCCTTGGCAATTAATAGCGAACATTCAAAATATGTTAACCCCTTCACAATCAGTTAACCAATGCCTACTTTTTCTGATACTTTTCTGATGTTGGTGTATTTATTTGAAGGCTGCTTAAATATTTATCTGCCATTAATAGGCTATTGTTTTAGGATTATCCTTGGCACTGCATATGATTTTACATAACATGTTAAAATGTATACCATTTTACAATTAATTATAGTCAAACATTTTAGGGATCGCTGATCAAAAACAACACAGTGAGTACAGTACAATTATAGTTAAGGAGTAGGTACAGTAGGGGTTAGGCACTTTGCTCAAGGATGGAACCCACAACCTTTTGTGTGAGTCAACGATCCTAAACTCTATACCCCCCATAAACATAAAGTGCTTCTCTAATAGTCTCCAAAGAACTGTATAGGAACATAAACTAAATACATTCTTTCAACACCCTTAATACTAGAGTTATATTCATTTAATTTCTATTTCAATCTTACCCATTGAAGGCAACAATGTATCGCAATAGTAGGCGCCTCTCATTATTAGGGAACTTGCCATAAAGGAAAAATCTCTTTCCTTTCAGAAAATCTAGAAGTAAAGCAAGAGAAGAATACATTCAGTTACCTGAGAGGATCTTTTTAAATAAATACAATGGACAGAGATATGCAGTGTATTGGTTTGCACATGGAATGCCTTAAAAGAAGAGCCAGCTATTATGCGTCAAAGCAGGACAGGGATGTAGGCCAGTAATTGGATGGAGCAGCAGACACAATAAGCAGAGCAGAGCCAGCAGGAGCGAGACAGAGGTGGAGGTGACAAGACACACCTGGCAGCTCTGGGATGGGGTGGTCCTCTTCAGCCTCTGCGTCAGTGTTCTCGTCAGTTGACCCTCCGTAAGGATCCTCCTGTTTCACCCCTCCGCTCGCTGCGGCTGCTTTCTTCTGTCGGCTTGCGGCGTCCACCCTGTTAGAAAGAGGAAAGGGGGGATTGAAGCACCGTTGGTGTGCCTAGACCTACCTATATGTTGCAAAAAGGACTGGCTAACCACACCCTTAAGGGCCATTTATGCTTCTGCGTCGCACCATAAGCCGTAGGCTCCCCGTAGCCACGTACCCTATGGCGTGCTTTTTGCCGTAGGCTGACGCGCACCTCTCAAAAATTGTTACTACGACGGCGCAAGGTACGCTGGAGGCCGATGATGTAGGCATGGTGTAAGCTCGATGCTGAAGCATAAATGGACACAGAGTATATCTAATGAATACCTAAAGGATACATCCCACTGAACGTCATGTGAAAATAGGTTTTTATGCCTCAAAATCCTTCACAATGAATTCAATACATTCATCCCATATCGCGATAGGCCAGACAGAAATACTGTAAGGGGATTAAGGAGTTTGAGGCTGATGATAACCTGCTGTCAATTTCAGAGCATAAAAAATTTTTTTATTGCCTGAAGGATGTGGAAAATCTTTGAGATATGCTGATGTTTCTCAAACAAGCAATCAAAACTTACTGAAGCAGTACACATTTTCTCCATTAGTGTGAAAAGGTTTTGAATAACAAATTATTGTATTTTTTTTTCTGTCTATAACTCAAGAAATCAAGTTAGAGTAAGAACCTAGGCTGCAGACACTTAAATTATTTAAACAAATCAGGTCACACCTAGATAAACATTCAGTGTCAGAGTTCTTGTATTACACTCTCACGCTCGCTCTCACACACACACACACCAGGCAGGGTTGAACAAAAAGGGTCTCTAGTTCAAAAGTTACTCTCACAGACAAATGACAGTTATTAGCACCAAGCATTTAATCATATTACCTTTTGAGCTCGTCCTCTGTGTCCATAGCAGACTCATCATCATCTCCTGTGAATTTAAATGATTCATGCCAAGTCCAGTTAAATTAATGCACAATAGAAATGACTGGGGATGATACAGTATTTTACAGACACACTATTAAAATAATTGTTATCCTGACACTGAACTGTGGCCTAAAATGCACTCATTCATGTTTGCAGTGGACTACGGTATGTCAGTCTTTGCCACATGCTAATATATATGCTTTTTATAAGGACAAAATAATGATACTATAATAATGCTACACAGATCCCATTTCCCTAAAGATTAAACTGTTACTTTTCCAACAGCGTAACCAACAACCAGTTTTGTCATTATTTGACAATGCAATTAAAAAGGAGATAAATAATTAAATATCACGCTGATCTCTTCCACTGAATCGCGACCCCCCTCAAAGGCGGCTTATGGGGAAGGATCACAGTTGGTATGTGACGGTTCCTCGTCATGCTCACTAGCGCGAGCCCGTGCTTTTATTCTGGCCTTGCATTAACATAGAAATGAGAATCATGCACAAGTCCCGCCATCCTCCTTCCACTCATCTTAAACTACATCTATGTGTTCCGGTCCTTTCCAAACATCTATCTCTGGGTGCTTCAATAAAGTGGTCCCTCTTGTCCAATCCCTGTGCTGCTCCTGCTGTCCCCATTGCCCCTCTTGATTTATTTCAGACCCTTCAGCTTTACGGATACCAATTCGCCCTCTCAAGATATTTTTGCCAGTGCAACATTTCCTAGTCTAAGAGCCATTTATAAGCAGATTCCTGACTAATAAGAATAATGATTCATGAAAATCATCAGCTTATTGTTTTGTTCTTTTTAGTATGCAATAGTGCTGCAAAGCACAAATAATGAAAACATAGAGGGCAACCTGTGAGTGTCATGCTGAGGTTACGTAAACCAACAACATTCTAAGTAACCTAATTCTAATCCTCAGTTTACGGTTACTGAACAATAGCCTACATTCATCTTATGTAGTTATTGTGCACATCACGTTCTTGATTATTGCCAACTTAGTTAATGCTACGGTAGCCTACCAGTGATCAAAAGCTTGTTTGACAGATTTGGTCATCTGAAAATGTTAAACTGAACATTACACTTTTACTATGAATTAATTGTCTACTGGTTACTGACTTCAGTTTCATAGATTTCCATCTTAGTATTCAGCAAAATAAACAAAGGCGGTCATATCCTCAGAGGCATTACAATATAAACTGTGGAGCTTCTACGAAGAAAGCATTAGCCCTTTCCTAATTTGCCTGCCTCTTTTCTTTCTATGGCCATTACTGACCAGAAAGGTAAGGCCCAATCCCATTTCCAATTTTTACACCTACCCCTTGGCCCTACCCCTACCCATTTCCTCTTGGAACGAAGTTACAAGGGGCAAGCGTTGAAATATTCCTCTACGAAATATTCCCCTATGAAATTGGACAACACTTCCAAGAGCCTGACCGTCATCAGTAGCCTAGTCGACTGCGTAATTGTGAGTGTTTTTTCCGACATTTCCATAATGCTGTCCTCAGCTGTGCTGATCTCTTTTGCGTAGGCTATATAGGCATCTTTTAATATTTAAATATATTAAAATATATAAAAAAATTTAATATTTATAAGCCTACTACATTATGGCATTGGCAATAATGCTACCGTATCACAATTAAGCTAGTTACCGGCGCTAGCATAGATAATCAGAACACCAGTGGGCTTGGTACTACCGGTAATCTCTTCGTTTGAAGGGCTATATAGCCCTAACACTTCACCCTAGCCCTTGATCCAAACAAGAATTTGGACGGCCTACCCCTATACATGAACGCACAAAAGGGTTATGGCTAAGGGCTAGAGACAAGGGGTGAAATGGGATTCAGCCTAAGAATCCACTTTAAAAGGCTCAGTACGTCTCTAAATCACATTGACATAACCTTTTTCAAAAACAAGAAATATACATGTTTCATGGAATGACTCCTATAAAGTAAAAAATGCATTTCTCTTTCCATCCATAGTTTGGAGGGCAGATAAAACAGCTATTTTAAAAACTGTTGATCAGAGGGTTGGAGTACCTGTCTCAAGAATGTTACAAACAGTATCACCACACAGAGAACCAATATCCAGTTGTCCAACTGAAGGGATTTTAGAACAGGCTCTCTTTCTGACATACAGGTGTATTCCATGTTCACAATGTTATGACAAGTTTGCTTTAAATTCAAACAAAAGACCATCTGATTTCAGCTTCAACAACACCCAAATGAATTTCACAATCTCGTTTCCCCACTATATCAAAACTCTTCAATTACCTCCTTGACTTCGTAGTCATCCTTTTATTGTCTCCGTATGGCCCTGTCAATGGGCTGTGTGCCCACTTCACCCCCTATAATTTTATCCTTCTTCTTATCAGTCTCAGGTGGACAGCAGTTACCACTCAAGTGAAACTTACAATTTGAAAATCTCTCCCAAGGCCATAATCATCTTACAGACGCCTCTTCAGACCGAGGCAGCTGCTCAGAAATAGTTTCCCGTTCTTATCTTCATTAGATTGAGCTAAAGTGACCATATACAGAGTGACAGTGTGAAAGCTTATTGCTTAAAATGTATTGTCACTGGTTTCAAACCTGGTTCATCCACGTCTGTGGACCCGCCAAACTCATCATCTTCCTCTGTTTTTTTCAAAAGCTTTTTTGGGGTCAACTGTCTCTCCTGCTTCTTTGGAGCCTGGGAAAAATATAAAATTGTACTCAGAAATTCTTGCTTTTAATTACTGCTCTGAATAACCCAGAACGATTGTGGGAGTTCTATGAACATGCCGCAGCCAAGCAGTGCTGATTTATAGTTTTATGTCCATAATAAAACACCTTTTATTAATATTTGATTATCAGGTGAAGGTTAAAAAATTATTAGCCAAATTCACAAATAACATCTCTTATAGAGTATAATTAGCTGTATTATTATAATGCAGTACACCATGGTCAAATGTTGCCATGTAGCACAGAACTAAAGTGACACTCATGGGTTTGTGTGTGGACATTGTGGTTCAAATTAGCATTCCAAAGACATTTAGGTGTTAATGTGTTGGTGAATGGGTCATACACTATCTTTTGATGCACAGTTGTGTTGGTGGTGATGGTGGTTCTGGGGGCAATTATAAGGTAATACAAGGGTGTACCATTAACTTAAAATACATCCCTCGTCATGACTACTGTTAAAGTAGTAGTATTAAAGATGGTATCACAGATGGACAAATACCTTTGTGTCCTTCTCCTCTTCACTCTGGTCACCCATGTCCGTCTCGCTCTCGGAGCTGGACTCTGCTCCGTCCATTAAATATCTGGAGGCAGAGTGCAGACAGGCAGAAGACAGATAAGGTATCACAGACTAACACAAGGAACAAATATACTGAATAGCTGCCCCTGGAGGTTTCTTCCACGGTGTACTGTATATCGCCAACATGTCTGCATCAGGCAATTCAACAATATTACATTTCCCCATTCTCCACTGGTTTACACAAACCTATGTTCAAAATCTGCAGTATAGAAAAAGTACACCCATAGAGGAGAGGTAACGTTGCACCAGCCAGTGTCCTTAGGAAGTCTGATGATAATACTGTAATGTTATTGGTAAATGACATTGGGATATTGAAAGTGAAAAGTTTAATAGACCCACATACAAAGTAATATCAAAATTCCCATCTCAGTCCTAGAGTGCTGATTTTAGGCTACAGTGAATGCCTCTCCGTAAAAGAAACATTTATTCCAGGAAAGTCAACCCATACCCACTTCCAACACACACACACACCATTCCTCGATGTGTTCCCCTCCACCAAGTACCAAATCCCTCAAACCCTCTATAAAGTCACCTGAAGATGATCAGCTGATGCCGTGAGAGTGAAATGCCACCAGTCCATTATGCAGTAATACTGTATCTAGCTTTCACATTGTGAGCTGAGACTCACCGTTCTATACTATACTGATAAAAGATTTTGGAAAATGGAATAGCAGGGATGGTTCAAGGCCACATCTTCAGCATCTTCATACTCAGGGCTAGGAAGCAACTGATTACAAAAATAGTAACTGTAATACATTACAGTTACCAGCTAATATAGTATTACAGGTGTTTCTTTAAAAGTATCTACCTAGTAGACAGATCATTTTAGATATTTAGATATTTATAATTAACCTTAGGAGTGAACAATCAGCCAAAGTGAAAACATTTCAGCCTCTCAAACCAGATGATTGGATTCAATTACCCTACCCTAAGTTTGATAGGACCAGCAAATAATAATAAGATGGAAGTCTAGGAGGGGAAATATCGTTCTTATAATGCAGTAATGAAACTTTACTTGGATTAGCAAATGCAATATTAATGTATATGAAAAAGCAATTTGTTACACTACTACTACTTAAAAATGTAATATTACAATAACTATTAAATGACACCATTTAAAATCAAACCACTAGACTTGCCTAAAATGCTCACCCATGACAACATGCATATTTTCCAATTTAGATGTCCAACTTTCTCTGAAACAAACATGTAGTCATGATAGTGACGGTCAGTCAACTGCTTGTGTGAAAACACATAGTATTTATAATTACAGAGAACATTGGTTTAATATTTACATAAGTAGTTACTTCCAAAAACATGTTTGTTGATTGCATATTTGTGTCATGTGGATTTGACACAATCTGAAGAATGAATGAACGAATGAATGAATGAGGCATACGTACATTTATACAGTATATCTTGACTGACTAATCACAGCATCTCAGTGTCAAACCCACTGGCTTCTAATGTTCAACATTTGCAGATGACAAAATCTGTAAATCTATTTTTTGATACAGTAACTGCAAGCTACCATAGCATAAACAAGTCGAGTCTGCAGGACATGAATATTATCCAGAGTGATGTGCACATCAATAACTACATTAGATGAATATAGGCTATTGTTCAGAAACCGTAAACGGATTAGAAATAGGCTGCTAAAATAATGTGTTGATTTACTTAAACCTAACATTGCTCATTGATAAAGACGCACTCGCATGTCATACCGAAATTGTATCCCCTGCCGGAAACGGATTGTCGTTTTTTGGTACCGCGAGTTAAATTTAAAGCAACAGTCACTATAATCAGACCGTTATCTATAGAGTTGTTGTATGATGTGCTATTCCACATAAACTATGTGGTATTTTCACCTAAGCTTGTCAACTACATTGCATTGAGAAGTCAAGGAACTATGTCAACAAGTGAAAAGGAACATTAAATGACTCCTTTAATACATTGGTTTAATTTTAGATTTTCTAAAGTTTATTTATTAGAAAGTGATACATTTAATTTAACACTGCCTGAAAAAATGTCAATTATTGTACCATGTTGTGAAGTAGGTAAAATAGAACAATCACTGACATATTTCGCATGAATCAATGGATTGGATTTTATAATAAGATTAGATAGGGAAGGTTGATGTTTACCATTTGCTTCTATTGAGCATTATAATACAATTAGAGTAGGGTCTTTAAGATTTTAATCCCTTTAAGACAATAATCTCACCTCTCATTTGTGACTGGAATTTTATATGATTGGATAAAGACCAACACAAGAGAATTACTAAGATACTATTGCAATTTATACATTAAACATCTACATCTTTCATCTTAGCTTGAAGAGCCTTGCTGTACCTGTGAATGCATGAGTGGGCCTCAATGACATTATTAATTTGCACAATAATAATTAATGACATACTGTGTGTGCAAGGCACAACAGAATGCGTGTTATGTGTGTAGGTACTCATCATCAAAGTAAGTGGTAATTTTAATTACACATGGCAGATGCAGCTTTTAAATAAGAGATACATCATCAAAGCTGCACACTTCAATTAATTCAGAATAGAGGGGTTGTACAGGGGGCAAGGATTAATCTTGCTGGGGTAAAGAATGAGCAGGAAACATAAAAAACAGATTTCAAATTTAACTTTTCAACATTTTCTTCTAATTGGGATGTAAATCCACAGTGATTTGATGTATTCAGTCATTTATGAGACAGCATTATTTATTGCAAAACTCATTCCAATATGGGAGCTTCTAGTTACAGCAGTTTTGTCAGTGACTTGTCTGAGTAGTCCCAAAGTATACAATTATGTTTCATATTGGTATTTTAAAGCCTCTCATTTTAGGCATTGGTAGTTTCCAATGCAGTGTTTCCCAATAATAACACTGCACTGCACAGCAGATCATTTTGGAAGCTTTCACTCCACTTAGCGTTTTACAGCAGTTGTCCCCTACACTCGATGTAAGTTGCTCAAATTATTTGCACCGCACCAATCGTGCCGTTACACACACAAACACGTAGCTTCCCTGTTCCAAAGAGATTTAATACATTACACATTGATACATTATGTTTATCGTTACCATTCCTCCACCCACGTGCACAGACTGTAGCCTTGGTGAGTTGCGTTCGAGCCGCTTCTAAAACATTTTCCCATGTTAGCTTAGCTATGTCATTGTCACTGCTAGCTAAGGATAACAAGCTATCCGTTAACTATATATTAAGTTTACCCGTTAATATATAGTTTGATGCTTTTACCACTAACTTTGTTTATTCAAGACACTAGCCAAAGGTGACAAAAAAAAAACCTGCGGACGACTTGAATGGTTGAGAAACTCGGAGTAGAGCCGCTGTTCCTTCGCGTCGAAAGGAGCCTGTTGAGGTGGTACGGGCATGGTGGAGAGAGTATGCAGTGAGTATGTAGTGTATTGCCAAACGTATTGGGACACCCCTCCAAAACATTGAATTCTGGCGTTCAAATCACTTCCATGGCCACAGGTGTATAAAACACAGCACTTAGACATGCAGAATGCTTCTACAAACATTTATGAAAGAATGGGTCACTCTCAGAAGATCACTGAATTCAAGTGTGGTACGGTGATAGGTTGCCAACTGTGCAAGAAGTCCATTTGTAAAATGTCCTCATTACTAAATATTCCACGGTCAACTATTGGTGGTATTGGGAACAACAGCGATTGGGAAAGACAGAAACACAGCCACAAAGTGGTAGGCCACATAAAACCACAGAGCGAGGTCAGCGCATGCTGAGGCGCACTTTACGCAGAAGTCGCCAACTTTCTGCAGAGTCAATAGCTACACACCTCCAAACGTTGTGTGGCCTTCGGATTAGCTCAACAACAGTGTGTAGAAAGCTTCATGTAATGTGTTTCCATGGCTGAGCAGCTGCATCCAAGTCTTACATCACAAAGCAAAGCGTTATATGCAGTGGTGTAAAGCACGCCGCCACTGGACACTAGATCAGTGGTGCTCTCTGGAGTGATGAATCACGCTTCTCTGTCTATCAATCCAATGGATGAGTCTGGGTTTGGCAGTTGCCAGGAGAACGGTACTTGCCTGACTGCATTGTGCCAAATGTAAAATTTGGTGGAGTGCGGGGATTATGGTGTGGGGTTGGTTTTCAGGGGTTGGGCATGGCCCATTAGTTCCAGTGAATTGAACTGTTAATGCTTCAGCATACCAAGACATTTTGGACAATGTCATGCTCCCAACTCACCCAACTCCAGTGCACAAAGCAAAGTCCATAAAGACATCCAAGAGTGCTGACCTCAACCCGATAGAACACCTTTGGGATAAATTAGAGCGAAGGCTGCGAGCTAGGCCTTCTCGTCCAACATCTGTGCCTGACCTCACAAATGCACTTCTAGAAGAATGGTCAATTTGCTTAAACCTTGGGGAAAGCCTTCTTAGAAGAGTTGAAGCTGTTATGCTGCAAATGGTGGGCAAACTCCATATTAAACCCTACAGATTAAGAATAGGATGTCATTAACCTTTATGTGCTTGTAAAGACAGGCGTTCCAAAACGTTTGGCAATATAGTGTATCACACTGGCCTGGGAACGCCTTGGGATCACTCAGTCAGAGCTGATTAATTAATGTTTTCTGAAAGGTGCACATTGGCAGTTCAGAAATACTGAGTGCTTCTTTGAAATTACAACAGATGTTTTGAAAGTGACTGTCAATCATTGTATAGCAGTCTGAGGCCACATGTTCACCAAAGCTTTTTGCCTCAGCTGAAAACGGCAGTCGCAGTTGCTGAGAAAGTCCAACTGACAGCGATAGGAAGCATTTTTTGGAAACACAGCGTTTCTTTCAGCTGAGACGCTTTGGTTGCTATGAAACAGAATCTCCGTGGAAATTCATATGTTGCAAATATATGCTAATTTGTGTTATCAACAAATTATTTAATTTGTAATATTCTATAAATAATTTTTTGTGATAGTATTGTTGTGGCAGTCCGGGGATATCATCTGACTATCAACTTCTTCATTGTTACTGTCGTTGTGTGCTCTGCGTTTCACCAAAAGTTGAACATTTCTCAACTTGAAAAAACACTCAGCCTTCGGCGTGAAATAAACACCCAGCGCCATGCCACACTCCTAGCGTTTTTAGAAGCCTGGAAAAACCCGGTGCTCCCATTGGAATCAATTGAAAAATAACGCTGCCGTGAGAAAAAAACGCTTTGGTGGACACGGGGCTTGAGTGTGGTATCTTTGGTCTTTTAAAGTTAGTAATCTATAGATGGTTCAAATGTAAAAACTAAGAAAATTTTCAACAACAAAAAAAGTGCAATATTAAAACATTACTGCTCCCTTCTTACCGCTTGCAGGAGATCTTTTGCTTTCGCTTGTGGCAGTCCAAAACCCAATCCTTCCGAACAATGATGCCCCCTGCTGATTTAACTTGGCTGTACTTGGGGGTGTTGGCAAAGGCACAGCTGTAATTGGACATGTATGGGAAATGTAAGTAATGGACAAAGTTACATTACTAAATACAAATTGTTAGTTGAATTCATAGAGAAGATTAATCAGCCAAGCTGTTGCCACTGACTGTCTTTAGCCCCCTTTGTCATGGTGATCAATTGCTGTCCCCCACCCGCCCACTCATCTGCTTTTGACCCCTGTGCTACCACATGCCCCTTTGAGAGAAAGCGTTAATAGGAGAGTGCAGATGGAGTGTTTCTGCTAGACTCTAGCAGCTAGAGTAAATAATGAAAACAAGCTATTTACTGCCACTGAATATGTATCTTTTTCTACAAAAAGATACAAAGAAAAAAAAACTCACTAACTTCCATATTACTACTTCTATATTACCATTTGGCATGTAATTGAACATATGAATGGTTTTCAGATGTGCTGTCGGAACTGCGAAAGGGGTTTCTAATGATCAATGTCTTGATAAAACTAAAAACTTGGAATAACCTAGCTAACAATGTGATACCGGAACACAGGAGTGATAGTTATATATTTCCTCTGTCATGGTTAAAGATTTGGCATTGTCTGACCATTTGTGTCTTTTTTGAATCACTTATCACCCCGATTGTTCCAGTAAACGCTGTTCCAGATAAGAAAAGGTACATTAACGAGAGCACCAATTCACAGTTTATGGAAGCCATAGCTATCCTTCCAACA
>JAODTR010070990.1:0-15756 GCA_025399935.1 Amblyopsis rosae | reverse complement strand
CAAGACCCCGAGGTACTTGAACTCCTTCACTTGGGGTAAGGACTCATTCCCTACCCGGAGTAGGCACTCCATCGGTTGTAGTTAAATGTATAGTCAGATATTTTAATGTAATTAATAGATAATACACTTTTTGTCAAATTCACCAAATATCTCATAGTTTACCGTTCTCTGTGCATGCTGAGAAAATAGTCCGGTACTTGTACACAGCCCTGGCTCCGTAAATAGAAACCAAGTGGTGAACACTGCTCAGAACAACAATGCCGCTTGACTGGTTTGTTTTTGTTTTGAGCTTGAAGTTAGCAAGCATTCAGGAGAATGACTAAGCATGCCTTAACTGTGATTAATCAGACTTTGTTCCTTTGAAGGTGGGCCAAGCAGCTTATTCAGCCTCCAAGGGTGGCATTGTTGGCATGACCTTGCCCATTTCCAGAGATCTGGCACCCATGGGCATTAGGGTTGTTACCATAGCACCTGGTTAGTGTAAACCAAATGTTAACAATATACAACTCTCATGTCACACCAATGTGAACATTCAGATTTGATGTGGCAATCTATACCATTTAATAAAGAGAACATTAAGGGCTGCTTCATAGTCTATTTAAGCTATGCAGACACATCAAGCTAAGCAAGGAGGGTTTGACACGTAAGCCTGCTTCTGTAGCAAAAAAGTTTTTGTTTTTTTTGCCTGCCATTTCACGTGTTGCAGTGAGGTGCGCAACTGTCTCATGTTGCTCTACCGCAGAAGAAGTGCTATAGAGAGAGAGAGCAGCTAACTAGAATGTTTGTGTGAACTTTTTCGGAATACATTACTGAGTGCTATGCATGCGATTTGCTGCCACACAGTAGATGACGCATTGCTTGAAAAGAAATAAGATCCAAATTGGAGCAATAGGAGACTATTAGTAGTAGAAATAAAAGAATGCAGTCATCTTCAGTTCAGTAGGCTATTTCCATTTCTACCTGACATGTCGACAGACTCTGCTACCCCCTGCTGGATGAAAGAGTATCGCATCTGAAAAGGCTCAGCTCACCAAATGACACGCTTTCTCTATGTACTGATATTACACGCGTAGCCCTTGCCTTTACATCCGCTTAGCTTTGGTAGACTATGAACCAGACCCAAGTAAAGACATCCTAATCTGTCTGCTGCTTCTTGTCCAGGTCTGTTCGCCACTCCGCTCCTCGCTGGTCTTCCAGAAAAGGTGCGCTCATTCCTGGCCCGCCAAGTGCCTTTTCCATCACGCCTGGGAGACCCTGCAGAATTTGCCCACCTCGTGACAGCACTGGCAGAGAATCCCATGATCAACGGAGAGGTCATCCGTCTGGATGGAGCGATCCGCATGCAGCCCTGAGAGGATCGCTGTGGGTGTGGCCCAGACTCTAGACCCCACTATGTCCCTTTGATGTGTAAACAGTGAGTTCCCAATACAAGCCTCGTGTGTTTGGGAGATGGGCTAATGTAACACACAGGCGGTTATCATCTAATGCTCCCATTAAGAGTATGTAAGTAATGTTTGCCCATGTACTGTTTTCATGCTACGTATGTCTGCATACACTAAACATTAATTGTGATTGTGTGTAAGTTAGGGTTCAAAGTTTTACTTTGAAACCACCACTCTTCATCCTTTCAGTGGTATAATACAGATGCTCAGATAGTCATGGAGAAGGGAGAGAGGTCTTCTCATCAAAGTATTGGCTGATACCTGGTTTTCTTCGACACCCAAAACACATTGCATTAGTTTCATGGAACCCCTGATGTAGTGCTGCTGAATTGTGGGCAGTGCAGTGAAAATAGTTTTTCTCTCATCTGATTCTAGTGTGTACAGAAGTTTGTTGGAATATTAGTGGAACCCCTCAAGTCAAGATTCTGTCAAAATGTCATAAAGGGAGTGTCAATATATTTCAAACCTACTTTCATAGGATGAATTGCTACCTATCTCACCAAATCAGACTCACAAAGCTAGTGATGGAGAGGTGAATTCTTTGTAACTAGTTTTCTAATTAAATATTAAATCAGAAAAATACTGTTTGATGTTTATGAAAGATGCATACACTATATATTTACAAAACAATATGAATATAGACTGTTTTGGAAGGGGACTACTAGTCTAAGCCCCTCTGACTGCACAAGATGTGTATATACTGTATATTTTTGTCTTAATGCCCACATGAGATAAGCATAATATTACTAATGGAATGATTTTTAAATTTTTTTAAATAGTTTATGAAAATTAACACTGCCTGTAATGCCACCATTTCTGAATATGTCTGGCAGCAACCCCTGGTCATGTCAGGATAGGTTTTAACAGTGGCAATGTGGTTGAAAGACCTATGCTTCTGTTACAAACATGACTTTGTAATATCTTAAGAGAATCCCATAGCCTATACCCTCCCACATAGCCTACCATTATGTACCCTCCCAGAGCATGTTATTGTCTGAGGCAAATCTTTGTTTTCCTGTGTCTGCCGTGTGAGCCACACCATGTTGTTTATGCACTAGATGGCGCTATATTACCAGCTCTCATAGTTGAACTGAACATACCCTACTATTTGAGGCCTTAACATTATAAGCCACTAGTGATAACTGAACCTGTATCTAGGAAACTTTCTTTTGTTGTTTTTTTAAGTAGCCTGTGAAACAATTTTATAAACTCACATGGAAACCCCTTGTGGCAGGGTCCACAAAGATATGAGGTGCAATGTATGCCACCTGGGCAATATCAATAATCTTCTCTATGGGAGGCTGCTGTGGCATATTAGACTTAGCCTCACGAGACCATTAGGATCTCGCAAGCTTCAGTTTCATTTCACCGTGAGTTCCAATCAGTCTGGAAAGCCTAGAAATAATTTTGAATGTGTCTTGAGTAGCAACTGAATTTAACAATCAGCGATTATTGACAGCTATATGGGCGTGGGTTAGGTTTGCAGACAGCGAAAAAGGCCAAATGGTTCATCCAATTAACTGCAAAATATTTTATTGAAAGTGCTTGCCCTTTACAATCCGTTTCAATGGATGACTCAAAGATATAGCCATGGTGTAACCAGACCAAGTGAATATGTTATGGCCATACTCCATTGGGAAGTGTTTGCAGTCGTTTACTGGGCGTAGACCTCTAGCTAATTTTGAAACTATTGGACAGCACTGAACCAATCAGCGTTGCTGCAGTTGTTTTGATCGCCTCATCTAGCTCTACCACCATTTAGAAACATGACGTCAACATCATCTCACTAACTGATTGGACCGCCAGCAGGGTGGCTGTGTGGAACACTAATGCCAACAGGGTTTCCAGACTATAATCTCACGAAAATAAATTGATCTGAGCAATAGTCTGGCGGAGCCAGGCTAATATAACCTGACATATACGCTGAGATGAGATTATAGTCTGGAAACCCAGTTTGCATTAGTAGTATGCAGCCACCCTGCTGGCGGCCCAGTTTAGGTTAGGTTAGTAAGATGACGTTGAGGCCAAGTGTGTCTCGAATTGGTGTTGGAGCTAGATTAAACAAATAAAAACAGTTGTAGCAATGCGGATTGGTTCAGAGCTAACCAATAGTTTCAAAATTAACCAGAGGTCTACACCAAGTAGGAGGAAATGGCTGTGAACACTTCTTAATGGATCAGGCTAGTGGCCAATATAGATAACTTTGTGAATTTTAACACCAAACTGAAGCAAGCACGCAGCGACTGACCAGTGAAGTGTGCCTCTATCCACAGTGGGTGGTGAAGGGCGGTGCAATCAGGAACCCCAGGAAGTCTTTTCATGCTCCACAACACAATTATCACTCATCCATCTTCTCAAACCAGCGATACTCTCCTCGTAATTATTATCACAGCTGGATGCCGAATGGGATGGAATAGAGCAGTGCAAAAATAACTACTGAGGGGATGAAAATAACAAATTAATGACTACAATGAACTAGTGCGTTTTGATTTAGACTCAACATTGGCTTGTTAGCAAAGCATTAGCCCTATAAATGGACTCTTAAATAAAACCACGTCTATTTAGAAGATATTGGTAAAGAGGGAAGGCATATTGTCAAAGTGGGACACATAGAGACAACACATTTATTTGTATTTATTATTTTTGCGCTAATCAAAACAGATTTTTGTAATTCTCTGTGGCAACAGATAAATAGATGGTCCCAGAAAAGAAGTGTCCTTATCCCACTGACTTTCATATGAATTGGACATATGAACCAAATATGAATATGTATCTGTAACACATTTGCATGTCTGAGGATGTCTTGAGATAAGATATTGACAATAGCCTATCAAAGTCAGGAAAACCCCTTTTCTCTATAGCAATAGTTTACTAACTATTGTAATTTGTCATGTGTTTTGTGAAAAACACATTAGAATATATAATATATGAATAGCTGTTAATGTTACAATTATAACAATCACTTGTTCTAAGGTGGCCACAAGGCTCCTGAGACAGGTATGACTAAAGGATTTGGCTTTCCTCGATCTTTAGTGAGACACTATAAATGCAATGGCTTTGTCATTATTGAAAGGAACAATATAAGCAGCGCATGGGTAAAGTAAGTTGGGTGTGTGAGTATGTCTACTTGCAGTCAATTATTAACTGAGAATTGGACCCCTGTGAATATACGGGGCTACAGTGATACTCTTACCAAGAAGGATAAGATATATGGCCTGTTTGTATAGTTTCAGAAACAATGTGTAGCGTATAACTTGAGATAGCGCCCAAGTGACAGGATGTGTCGCTTGACTGCAGACACAAATGTTCCTCCAACAGATAGGCTTTCACTGATATCGACATAGGCTACTCATACTACAGTGGAGAGGGGTTTGATTTCCCTTGAGGTTGGCAAAGGAAAAGAACCTCAAGGACCTCTGACACACAACATGGCTTCACTGTTATTAGTGTGAGATCTGTGGCCTAACAACAACTAAAGTCTTGTAGTGTAATGTTCTAAAACATTACATGTCAGAAATATGCCACCTAACCTCTATTATTTATTATTAAGATTTCTTTGATGCCTAAATGTGGACCTTGAACTGTGATATGAACTGTGATATGAGGCTTTAAAAATAAACTTGTCTTTGATTCATATGGAACCTGAGCATGAACACCATTCCAGAGTAGACCACAGTGATTGTATTGTATATTTCATGCAGAGCATAATGCTCTAACCCAAAACACTATACAGATCTTATATGTATTGTTATTATTATTATTATTATTATGATAGCATAGTTTGCATTTTTAGTTATTTATGGATTAACAATGGCTTTGGTGGGTATAAGTGTTTTATAACATTACCAATTGCCTAACTAGGATGATATATGCATACAATGTGCTTTATAATGTGAAATGCCTTTATTGGCAATGCAACTATAATATCCAATGTGACCATAAGCCTGGGGGTGTAATAAAGTTTCACAGTACACATGGCCACGCCTCACGCATGTGGTTACCTCCAAACTGGGCTCACACAGATTCACACATGCAGATGGATGTAGTAACCGTGTCAGGACAAAGAAACATTCCTTGTTCTTGATACATTGTTGATGGATCTCCATTCTGGGGACCAAAAGGAACTACAAAGAGATCCGGGGCTAGCAGTCATTGACCCGATGCCATGGCGGCTGTCATGTGGGCCACTGACAGACGCTGGAAGAAGGGCCAGGCATGCAGGCTGGATGAATTCTGGTGTCAGTGTGTGGCCCTCTCAATGTGGCAGAGACAAATTACTCTTATTATGCAATGGAGATTTCCTCTAATTCGCTTGACATTTGGTAGGTGTCCTATTAATTCAACATCTTATTAGTTAGATGACTCTGTGCTAATGGTATTCTGTTAAGGTATTCCGATGAAGCGATTCAGAACATGGTTGTGTGTGGTGAAAAGTGTTTACTAGCAAACCGGTGGAAATGATCATGAAATTGCTTAGCACAAGATTTGGCACCCATGCATCTGTTACCTGAATGCAAAATGAAGCCGAACCAGATGAACGTTTCTCATGTGAAGCGTAACTACATAAACTCTGTTTGCCCCATGGCACCTCTTGCTGATATATTGCAGACACACCATGGACACCACGTTCTCCTTTCAAATATATTCTCAAGACACATTGCCCTCTGCTGCCACATCATTATGGTGCCGCTTTGCCGCTTGCATTTACAACTATTTAAAGACGGCGCATGTCCATAGTGCTGAGTAGTGAGCTTGTATTGCCATACTGTGAAATTACCTTGTGTCAAAGCCTGCATAGTGTGATATATTGTCTTATAATGCATGTTCCGTGTCAGAGCTTGTATTTTCAGATGACAATGGGAGTTATACATTCTTCTAAAGCTTATTTTATTTTGTATTATTTACATAATACCAGATTTTGTCACGAGCAATGGGGGATGTGTCAGAAACCAGACGCAGGTTGGGGTTCAGAACAACAATATATTTAATTGAAACTCAAAACATACTCACCAGTACAGGAAACAATAAGGGATACATATACTAAGACTAATTGAGGAATGGAAACCAGGTGTGTAATGACAAGACATAGACTGAGTTCCAGATGAGTTCCTGTGTAAGTGGGAAACCTGGGAAGCATGGCAGACCGGTGAATGCTGCTATCAATCCCTGACAGATTTTCACTCAGTAAGGTGGAGCAACCTTGCTGTGTCCCCTCCCTATGGAAGTAGAATACAGCATGTTGACCTTCTCTCATTACCTACCAGGTGGGCAACACTTGCAGCTGTGTTTAATTTCCTACAGTATATGCAATTATGCCGTGCCCCGGGCATGCCGCACTCATTATATGCATACATGTCTCATTTAAAGTAATGCTGTCAGCACCTCAAGGGCCACACTGACACCTATAACTGCAGAGAGAGAGAGAGGGAGGGAGTCAGTGATTGTAAGATAATACACTTTTTGTCTAATTCTGTGAATATCTCCTCACAGTCCACTAGCTGCCCATGTGCTGAAAATATAAACAAACAAAGTGGTGCAGACCGCACCACACAAACTATCCTGTAGCCTTGGCGTTGCGTGTCCAATGTGGGGGGCGGAGCTTGAGTGAGCAGATTATCACAGTGAATGGAGAGGTGTGTTTGTTTTGCTCCAGTTCAAATGTCAATTCTCTTTCTCCAGCATTGCTGCCTCCACCTGAGCTTGTTTGCTTTTCATTTTAATCACAGTCGACCCATACAGTGTATCTCCATATTTGGCTGTGTATTTTTTTGGTGTGCTTGCCAGTAACCAGTAAATAATAGCAAAAGGTACTTTGCCAATAATAGAAAAATGCCAAGTCAGCGGAGCGGTGGCAGCAAAAATGTGTTACAAGTCCACTGTTTATGTAATTAAGATTATATTGAATTTTGATTTACTTACCAATACTTTAATGCACACACTTTAACCTCAGTTGGGGCTTGAATCAATATGTTTAAATCAGTATGTTAAACATGCAATGATAACCATGCACAATTTAAACACAACTAATATAATAATTGTTTTACAATGCCCTTCTCCTTTTAAATTATTGTACAGGAAATAATTCAGCATACATGTAAATACATTTTGTCCAATAAGATTTGTCATGGTATCGGTTAAACATACGACACAGGCTACATTGCTTAGCTTTAAGCGCTTGCGTCATGAACACGACAAACAAAAAGACAAACGACCATAAATACAGAAGTACATTTTTATTCTATGGGAACCAATGGAAGATTGGTTGCCCTGAACTACAGTGGCATTGCATGAAGCAAGACATCTAAAAAGTCCTGTAAGGAGGAAATGTTACCTCCTATCTGTGGTATTAGGTCTGACAGTGGCTATACTATATGACATGTTTTATAGAGGTTATTGCTATTTGTTTAGGTTATTTGATGCAAAAATGTGTGAGTGTATGAATGTAAATGCCAAATCATATTACATTCATACATGTGCATGTTGATATTACAATGACTGAATAAAATAACCTTTTAAAGGACCTGTAAGGGACATGATACTGTATGTCTGGATATCCCCTTGTGGTTGAATCCAGCATTACAAAATGTTTGGTACCTCCCCATCCAGAGCTCTCATTGCTCTCTGCACCTTCCTCTAGCCCTCCCCATACAGTATTGCGGTTTCATAACTGGAACAGAAACAGTATTGCCCAGGTTTGCTGCTTGCAGCTTTATGTTGTACATTTAATTTCCTTAGAGGTAGGCTTAGCATGTATAAAGGAATTGGTGTATACATGCTATACATGGCACACGCTAAAACTGAAGCATGATACACATATTATATTGAAACATAAAAACAAAACAGTACTGCTACAATGTCACAAACAAGGACATACTTAATAATCTAATAACATGTCCATGATTAGCCAAAAGTGGCCAATAGAATAATGCACTATTGTATAGTCACTGTGACATTTATAGCTATATATATATACATATATCATTAAATGTAATGACATTTGCAGCAATCAATGTTCTATGTCATGAGAACTCTATTGATCTGGGAAGCTAAATGGATTGATACACCATGGATGTCCCAGTGACCCTAGTCACCATTCAATTCATTCTCATAACTTTTTAATTATTATTACCCCTTGCCAATGAACAAAATCTTTCTTACTCTCACTGTTTCTAGAAGTCTCAAGGGAATCGGTGTGTCCTTGTCTGGTGGTCTTGTAAAGGCTTGCTGTGTATGTCGGACAAATCACCCCACAGTTGGTGCAGCTGAGTTTGCGGTGAGCATCAGATCATGTCAATATTTCCCTTTGCCCATTGCTTTCACCATGACTTCAACGCTCCTTGCCTGGAGGAAGTTAGTTCAACCCAGTTTGGCTTTATTTTCTACTCTTGAGAGAAGACTTGGTGCTGACTCTTGGCTTGGTTAAAAAGACTGTAGAATAAAAAAATGTGTTAAAGTTGGTCCTTCGTTTCTTTTTGAATGCAGACAATGTTTTGTATTCATACAGTTTGTCTATAGGAAGTGCCTAGGAGCCTTGTATTGTTTTTAGAACAGTCGCTAGGATTGACTGGTAATCTCTGACTGAACCTGTAGTGTGTTTATGCATGCTTGAGTTGAGCCTGTGTCTCTGTGTGTGAGCGTGTGTAGGTTTGGCTGTCTGAGGGTGGACGTACGTCAGTGTTTGAGGAACAAAGGAAGGCAAAACACGCAGCGTGGAATAGCAGCTGAGCTGGTGAGCACTGCTCCTGAGGCAGAGAGTTTGCCTCACTGGAGGCTCACGATGTGGTCAGCTCAATACCAGCGATGTTTCACTGGGTTGTTTTGGGGGTGTACATCAATAATGCTGCTATTGTCACGTAAGATGTTTTCACAACATCACTCCTGGCAGTTTGTTGATTAACATAAAATCAATAAAGTGTCTTCAAAGTGATGTTGCTATCACTGTATTGTTGAAACACTCAAACATTGAATACAGTTTTGTTATATGAAAATGTTATTTCAGTTAATTTAATGTTAATGTAAAACAATGTTATTGTAGTAGGAGGACACACAAAAATAATCATTTTATATTTTTAAGTATATCTTACATTTTAAAGCATTGGTTAGTTACAATTAGTTATTAATACTAACAAAAATAATGAACAAACATTAAAACATAACCTTTGTGGCAGCCACACATTTCAAATAAACATTTCCTAAATGTATGCTCTTTAAACACATTATATTCTAATTAATTACATTATAGTGTCACCAAAACAATATATGTTAGCCCAACTTATTTATGTTTGAAACACAGCCTGCCTGTAATAGAGGTTAAGAGCAATGTGAGCCAATGAGCTCTCTAAGGTAGAGTAGATGAGTGCCTATAGCAGCTCATCTTAAGGAATGTATGCATTGCTTCATACAAATTCAACCACCATATGGTTATATGTATCAATTTAACACTGTTAAAACATTGTTAAATGTTAACAACTGTGGCACTTGATGTCATGGCATTTAATGTGTTATTCACGACCTAAGCATTTCAGAAATTAAAAAATCAAATTTAATCAGTATTTACAAACATAATACATTACAAAGTAAAAATATATTAATGATGACATGATTAAATAGCAGAATATATATATTCATATTTTGTTACATTTATGAGTACAACTTGGTTTTATGCTGCAGTGCATAAGCGATTATACTCACTTTCTTGTCCATACAGAAGTATGCATATTCTGCATGCATATTGTATTGGTTCACTTCTCCTCTGTAGAAGCTACAGCACAAAAGCAAAGTAGAAGAATAGTCTATATAAATATATAAATATATATATTAATATAAATAACTGCGGTGAAGCAGCTTTATCTGTGCAAAATCCCAAAGATTGCAGAATACATGAGAAACTATTCTCATGATCTTACCTGTACTGACTTTCCTTGGCGACCATGTAGCCTTTCCACTATTAGGGCATGTTGAATTATTAATGACTCTCCTGTAGGAGAATAGCATCACCATGTGTGTTTTTTAAGTGCATGAAAAATCTAATTTGTACCATTGTCATTCACCATTCACTAACTATTGAAGGTATTATACGTATTATAGCTTAACTGTGTTTTGATGACTGTGCCCATGGCATGTACTGAATTAGGCAAACAGCGTTCAGTTTTCTGCCCCTTCAGCTTGTAACATGCTTCACTGTGTTTTAATTATTACAGGCGCTTGTACCAAGCGTTCAAAGCCATTCTAAAACAATTAGAAAATAAAGTCCAGGGATGTCAATGTTTTCAGTCATAGCTGTATTTATGCTGTTTTCATGGAGCTCAATTACAGTCGCCATAAAGGATAATATTCTAAATGTTTAAAATGTTTTGTATTTTTATTTTCTGTGACTCTGTTATGTCTGCAACTTTGTGTGCTGCCTTTTTGGCCTGGTCTCTCTTGGAAAAAAGATTTTTAATCTCACCTTTACCCATGGTAAAACAAATTGCAGGCACATTGCAGGAAGGGATATCTAATTGTTGTTTGGACATGGATTCATTATACAGTAGGTTGACTCAAATGTATAGTAGTGTAAGCTTTAACCAAGTGACCATAGGGAAGCACTACAATTCCTAGGCTATTTTAGAATGCTATCCAGAGCAATACAAAAATTTAAAGGTAAATTGATTGGACGTAAAAATCTGCATACTGTACACCCAAGAGTGCAGAATAAACAAAACATCTGTGTGGCTGCATCACATGGGGTCTTTTAATAACCCAATGCCCTTCTGCATTTGCTTGCTATAAACAATAAAAACCTTTATTGGATTCTACAGAACAAGCCAGCTAATTACAGTTCTGCAAGAATATTTTCCTTTTTGCACACCAGGCCGCCTCTCTATACTAGAAAACGGAATCTCTTCATCTGTCAGCTCTTAGTCACTGAATCAAGACTATCAAGATTTCTTTGATTAGAAAAAAAATCAATACACACATCGTGTAAGCTTTTCACTCTAAGCATAATGCACCCTGAAAAGTAAACTGACAAATCTGACAAACGCCTACAAACCTTGCAAAAGACATCATCCTCTAATCCTCTTTTGTTGCACTCTAGGTGATTTCTGCCAATATTGATGATCTCAGGAAACAGACACTTCTATGCCTCGTGGTTAGTCTATTCATTCAAGTGTGCATGCGTTGGCGTGTTGACATCCGCGCACATCTTGCTAATGTTTAAAAGAGAAGCATGACAGAAGTAACTCATCTTAGTACATTGCTAACCTTGGCATTAAGCTCTGCTCACTATGGAAACACATAAAAGCTGTATAGAACCAGCCAAGCACAGAAAAGTCCCAGGAAACCGGAATCTTGTATGTGCTGAGGATATTGAATTGAGGAGAGTTTTGACAGCAAGGTCGGGTGTCAGGGGCCTTAACTTCATAAGGACCATATCTTTATTTACTGTGTATGTGTGAAGGTGAAGGAGTCTTTGTTTTTGAAGGTTAAGAGAAAAACCAAATAGATACTAACAATGTTTTAAGAAAGTAGAGGCTAATGTAGGTGCTTACTGTACCTAGGGACTGCTGTAGGCTACTGAAACTATATTATTTGTATTATGATTTGTAAGAGGTAGTGATAATACTTTATTATCTGCCTTACAGAATCAGTTGGCAGAAGGGCATCATGTTGTAGAGCTGCCTCAATGAGACAGACAGACAGACACACACACGCACGCACGCACGTACGCACACAACACACACACACACACACACGCACACAACACACACACACACACACACACACACACACACACACACACACACACACAAATAGGGATCTACATCAAACACACACCGAAACTATTGCTTATCGGTATGCATAATGAAAGTCAGCCAGACCATATATTCTCTCTCTCTGACAACAAATGCTTTTTTCCAAAGTCATCCCCACACTAGAGGGAAACAAGAGAGAGAGAGAGAGAGAGAGAGAGAGAGAGAGAGAGAGAGAGAGAGAGTAAACTCAGATGGGGGGTGGAAAGGGGTGGGAGGGGAGAGGGGGTTCAGAGACAGAGATATGAGGTGGTCAGGAGGCGGGGGAGAGGAGTGGAAGGAGAGAGAGAACCAAGGACAGATAGGAAGGAACGACACTTGGCTGGAGGATTCCAGGTGTGCGATGTGTGGGCTTTGTAGTGAGGAATTCAATAAATGAAGTAGTGGCCTCCCTTCCTCTATTACTGGAACTAGGAGGAAATGCTGAAATGAAGAACTGTGGGCTGACATGAGCTCTTCAAGGATCCACGTGAATGTATTGTCAGCATCTGTTTCTTCAAGCTGCTACAGTTCCAGGGATGGCTTTGATAAACTAGCTAGAGTCGCACCTGCTCTGGGATGACAAACTACAACGCTAAGACTGAATACTGATACATTTCGGTGGGAGGCACTCCAAAACTATGGCTCTGTTAAAGTGGTTACCAGTCACGGCCATACTTCTTCTCACTTGTCCCCTGAAAGGTGAGCTTTTTTATTTTCTGCCCTGCACTCTGGATTCCGATGTTTTTTAGAATAATTTACAGTCGGAGCAGACACTATACAATGCAACAGTTAGTTAAAATAACTAAGGAGCATGTTGGGGAAATATATACATTGAGTTATGCTTTCATAACCTACCCAATATTTTCCTTTATATAATAATGTTTAAATCTAATAGAATCTGAAAGACAATTATTATTTCACTGGTTAACAATCAATCACATCAAATTTGTTATGGACAAAATATCTGTTGCAAAACTTTGTTACAAATGCATTGATGCTTTAGTTTGGAACACCGACATGCCCGTCCTGCACCTGAGTGGCTAACACTGGAAGGACAAATTGTTTCATTATATAAACAGTAGGCTGGTGTGGAAATGTGTGAGCTGGCGGGTGGTATTGTTAATGAAAAGAATACCTTTCAAAATGTAATATTCCACTTTTAAAATTAACTATTTTGTTTGAGTTGAGTTTTTATTATGTATAACTTATTTATTTATTTATTTATGTATGTATTTATGTATTTATTTATTCTTATGTATAACTAATATGTACAAATACTGTTCTTTAATAAACATTTATCTCAGAGTAAATGCTATGCTGTGTGTATGAAGAGTGCTTTTATGAATTGTAATCAGGCTTTGTTTGTCTGTTTGTAATGCTGGATTCACTTATGCGTGAAAACTGGTATTTACTGATCTCACATTTGCCACTGAAAGTATCAGTTAGTAGTCACCTATCAGTGCTGTGTACAGAAGAATGCATACAAGAAGAGGTATCTGTCTCTGAGCCTTGCCTCTAGTTAAAGCTGGATAGGTAAACATTTGAACAAATATAAACTTTTAATCTCTACTAGTATTGTAATTAGCTCTACTGAGGTCCAATAAAACACCATAAGATGAGATTGCTTGGATTTGCCAATATGATGAGTGCATTGTATTGCCAGTGTAGGCAATGGCATGCTGGTTGTTCACTTTTGCACAATACCTTACATACAGAGACAATTCTCCCTAGCTGCCATTAACAAGCTATGCTAAGTGATTTCTGAAACTACAGCAAAAAACAAGATCTGCAAGTTACAATAATAGCTTTCAATATGTAGATTGACGATATAGGCATGACCATATACAGTATATTATATCCAATATGCCACGCTATCTTATTCATCTTAAATCCACATTTTCTAAAAGCCAACAAGCTGTGGTATTAGTTACTGCTTTGGAGGGTGTCACTGGATAGCTAGCTACATGAAAGAGGTGCAACTTTAAGCTTGAACTGCTGTGATGCAAAAAAATACCAGTGTAAACAAATATTTGACAATGTATCAGTGAAAAACTGTGTGACATGGTTGAGGAACAGCTGGGTTTAACAAACAGTTTCTGAAGAAGAGAACTCAAGAAAATAATAAACTTTTAATAAGATATTGATCCTTAGCCTTCAACAAAAATTGACAAGGATGTTTTCTGGCAACTGATGGATGACCTATCAGGCTGATTGAGTGGACAGGAGGACCTGAAAGGAAGCAGCCAGCATACCAACAACAAATGTGTCCCAATTTCAGTGATAAAGATATACTGTACTTACAACAGTATTACATCCATCCACCCATCCATCCATCCATCCATAGACCTACATTCATCCATCCATCCATCCATCCATCCATCCATAGGACTACATTCACCCATCCATCCATCCATCCATCCATCCAGTCATAGGCCTACATTCATCCATCCATGCAGCCAGTCATAGGCTTACATCCATCCATCCATCCATCCATCCATCCATCCATCCAGCCAGTCATAGGCCTACATTCATCCATCCATCCAGTCATAGGTCTACATTCATCCATCCATGCAGCCAGTCATAGGCCTACATCCATCCATCCATCCATCAAGCCATACTGTACATGCATACATACTGTACAGATTATGTACTGTACACAAATGCGCATTATAAAAATTTACATAATGACGTAACACAGGAATGGGAGTCCAAGGACATGGCATTCCATTAGACTTAGAATTC
Source organism: Amblyopsis rosae (assembly GCA_025399935.1). Taxonomy (NCBI): domain Eukaryota; kingdom Metazoa; phylum Chordata; class Actinopteri; order Percopsiformes; family Amblyopsidae; genus Amblyopsis; species Amblyopsis rosae. The sequence continues at coordinate 797 of JAODTR010070990.1, read as the reverse complement.
TCCTCTCCTAATTGTTCCCAGACCTTCATAGGTCATCCTCCGGGTGATGTGAGATGCTTTTTAAGAACAGTGATGCAATTGAGATCCTCTGTGATAGAACAGGAAGGAATACAGCTAGGGTTTAGAATGATCTCCAATTCCTCTACCCGCTCCCTGTCCACTTTCACAGCTTGTGCAAACTGCGTACCGTATAGAGGTCATTCTCTATTTAGATAGAGACTATTTAGTCTGTTTAAAAGAATGCCCATATGGAATAAGGATAAGATCGTGTTAAAGGTATAATCAGCTATTGCAAGATAATAAACTTTTTTTCAAATTAAACAAATATCTCCTCGCATTTCGCTTTCTCAAAGTTAGTAAGAATGACTGACCATACCTTTACTAGTATTGAAACAAATTAATTTCTACATGTTGATTGTCAATAGTGGTCAACCAGTGGTCAGGGAAGCCGTCCGGCTGAAGAAAGAGGCATTTTGGGATATGTTGTCCCGGAAGACTCTGGAGGCGGTTGCAAGGTACCGACGGGCCCGAAGGGCTGCAGCATCTGCCGAAGCAAAACAGTGGGTGTGGGAGAGCTTCAGAGAAGCCATGGAGAAAGACTTTCGGTCGGCACCAAAGTGTTTCTGGAAAACCGTACACCATCCTTGTGTACAGCAAGGATGGGACACTGTTTACCTCAACTGAGGAGGTAATTGGGCGGTGGAAGGAACACTTTGAGGGACTCCTGAATCCGACTGACATGCTCTCTGTGATCGAGACAGAGCTGGAGGCTGATGGGGGATCATCATCAATTTCCC
>JAODTR010070989.1:0-37997 GCA_025399935.1 Amblyopsis rosae | reverse complement strand
GTGTGTGAGAGAGAGAGAGAGAGAGAGAGAGAGAGAGAGAGAGAGAGAGAGAGAGAGAGAGAGAGAGAGAGAGAGTCTGTGTTTGAGTCCTGCATCGGGTTGAGTACCTGAAAGCGACCCACAAAGTTACTACGTCAAACTTTTGCACTGGTGTATACAGGTACATTGAGATTTAGTAATAGTAGCCTTAGCATTTTTGTCATTCTGAAATGTCAAAGAGAAGTATCACAGAGGAATACTAGGCTATACATTTTAAGTTACAGTTTAGTGATGACAATTACAATACAGGTTCCCGAACTAATTGGCCAAACTAATTGGCAATGCATGTCGCGGGAGCGGGTCTTGAAAATCTGACCTGTACAGGACTCCAGGTCAGTGTTCAGTGAGAACCAGGGATTAAGGCATATAGGGCACAGGCATTTCATCTATCAGCAACTACAATTACAAACCTTAAATGAAAGCAAGGCTCTTAAACAGCTACAAGTATAACCTTTCCAAGGTGTGTGCATAGATCTACAGCATAGCACATTTAAGGATAGCAATACTAAAACAAAGAAAATATTAAAAACTCACCTGTATCCACATTTGCACTTTACCATACGTAAGCTTTAGGAGTTTGCTCTCTGTGCTCACCTTGTTTTCCAGAATGGCAGGGCTGTCATCTCCTAGGGAGATCTTGGAAGCAGAGGTCCTGAACTCAGGCAGCCCCAAGATGGGCAGGTACTCGTGGTTCAGCCGGTCGTCGTGCACAATGAGCTCCTCCACCTTCTTCACCACAGGCAGGACCCATGGATGGCCTTGGTCTGTCCTGTAGGCTGTGGAGCACACGGTGTAAAAGAGAACAGCGACGTAATGGGAGAGGATGAGGGGAAAGTGGGAGGTAATGGAATAAGTATGTGTCAGTTTAAGGCAGGGTTAGTCAGTCACTCGAGAACAACAAAATCTCTCAGAAGCTCAGCCCCACGCATTGAAACGCATTGAAAAGTGCACTGAAAAGCCAATGCTGTTTTTGGAAAGGGGAAAGGGGTGGGCTTATGGTCAACTATCTTGTAATAGCTGACAATACCTTTAAATACATTTAGGCTCAGGTTGCACTTTACATACTGGGTAACAATAATAATAAAAATACTAATACTACATTTTATTTAGGACGCCTTTCAAAACACTCAAGGACATCTTACATTGCAAATAGGCAAAAAATATAAATAAATAAAATAATACATGCTTGTTGGAAGGGCAAGGGCAAGGGCAAATTGAATTAATGTTAAATTAAGCTGTATTCCTCACTATGACTCAGGAAGAGACTGGGAATCATGTTTTGTGTAAGGAACCATCAGGCTTGAACATTGCTTTCCTAACTCTATAAAACATAATGTAACATGGGCTATATATGAATATAAGGAAACATAATTACAATGTTGTCATTGATGTATGAATGTGTATGAGTGGTTTGGTTTAAGCCAAGTTGCAAAGTAAATGACAGCCAATCTCTACTTTAGGACTTTGGCTGCATTTTATAAAGCTTCTGCTGATAGTGTGGCCTGGGTAGGTTAGACATGGCTGATGCTTGACAGTAGACCTACGCATGGAAATACATTGAATTGGATCAGCCCCATGGATCGGTTACAACTAAACAATTGTCACCGATACCGATCCAGCTATTTAAGTCAGTATCAGACTGATATCCGGTCTCAGTATCGTATCTGTGCTATCCCTAGTGTAGGTGTGTGATTCGAATGAGAGGGATTTATCAAATGTGAGGCCAAGACTTTTCACGGTTGTTGACAGTAGGGCGGCAATGTTGAGGCTGGGGTTGTCTTGTGTGGAGAAAGTGGACAGTATTATGAACCAATCCTGTGCAATTAGCTTGATTTCTACAACAAGCCACATTTTAGTGCCCTGTTTGTCATTGATAAGAGTTTGCTTCAATGTCACAGTGTTTATTCAGATTACAAGGTTAGCAGTGGTCATTAAATCCATATAGATCAATGGGCCAATGAATGTACTTGCTAAATATAGACCATAAAGGTTCTGTTCCTGAGAGATACACTTTCAGCTTTCCTATGCAGCTCACAATGCTGTGTAAAACAGTAAGCGAGTTGCGTAATCTGAGGACATTGAGCTATTCAGCTGCAAATTGTACCAAATAATGCATGAGTTATAAGTTATACCACAGACATTTAACTGTTACGAGAATATGTTTAACTAGAGAGCCTCAGAGATGTCATAATATGCAGCGTGGTTAACGTCACTAAAGCTGGCCATGATGACCATACTTAGTTTGTTTTACAACAGGAAAGGATTATGACGCATTGGCCTGCGGTTGAGTTCAGATGTGCTATTCATCAGAACAGAATATTTTGTTTTGCACTACATCCAATAACCTATTGGACATGTACAGTATGTCAACCATGTCATTGTGTTAGGAGGGTTAACTGGTAACTATTGCTAATCTCCTGGTTTGTATGCTCTGGTGGTGAAAGGAAAACAGCCTATCCAGTGCAGAGGGACACTAGAACTTTATTGTGCTTCAAAGGGCAGACGTAAATAATGATTTAAGACAGAAAGGATAAAGGATATGCAGACATACCATTTAACCCCTAAACAAGGTTGTTATATAATCAACTTAAAACTTCAAGAAGGTGGAATTTAACTGCGATCAGCCTAACCTAACATTGCTTTCTTGTTACTGGTGTAGTTCAGCTATTGACAAATGTACTTTGTCTTTGGATAAAATAGTCTGCTAAATGTTGTAAATAGGCTAGTAGGCTAATTGATTAACAAGGGTCATGGTGAATTTGACACAGTGTGAAGTAGGGCCAGAGGAATAAGCCTATATTCAACACATCTCCTATTGCTTTTATTTCATTTTATATATATTATTATTTTCTATTATCATAATCATAGTAAATTATTATTTTTTTTTTTACAAAGTAATATCACGCAAACGTGTCTGATCTGAACGTGTTAGTTGCTAATTTAATTGATAGCGCAGGCGAGGCAGGTTATGGCCAGCCAGCCGTGGGCGCTGTTTTACATACCTCCTACTCCAAGGTTCACCTTGTTTGCGTCTTGGTCGTTGTTGAAATCCTGCGTTAGTTTGAAGACAGCTGGAGCCGCTTGCGGAACCTCACAGAATACAGACATACTTTTTACAAAAAGGTATGGATGGATGGATGGATGGATGGCTTTGAAGGCTTGGTTAGAAAAGATTTGTCTGATGGGTGTGTGCGAATCTACCAATAGAAACCAACCGTTATATGCTAAGCCAGTCCCAAAAGTAGTCCAGTGGTTCGTAATTGGTTCAATAGAGGAGTCTGTTGACCAATACATACCACGATAGGGCGGTTGACACACTGATAGGGGAGGGCTCACAAGAACATTGCAAACAAACGTTTTGTCGCAAGATGGTGATGCTGTACCTTAAATTCAAGCTGGAACGTCTTCACATTTCCTGCAAGTGTGCTGGGTCTAGTTTTATTTCATTGAATGTTTAATCCAAACCATTTATTTTTTTGTAATTTTATTATTAACCTGAAATACAAATATTTGAGACAAATGACTCCAGCGTGGTGAAATGCTCCATGCAATCCTACATCACACAAATATCAATGTGAACCCTATCTAAACAGACAGCTATTATAGACTGCACTATTTGAGCACAAGTAAAATGTGTATCTGTAAAAATGTACATCTCCTCTGTTCTGAGGGGTTGGGTCTTGGCTTTGGTGTGTAAACATTATGACTACCCGCTCTCGCAGCAGCTGTCGGCAAGAGCTGAAGTGGTTGATAAATGAAGGCCACTCCACTTGGCTCTTCCCTCCCAGAACTCAGTTTCTTTGGAAAGTTTTTCAGCTCCACTGGAGATAAGACACTGCATGGTTAATACCTCACAGCTTTTCTTTAATGTCTTTCTGTCTGCTAAAGAGAGTGGGTCTTGAACAGAGTAAATCTGATTTGCTCCATGGTGAACTATATTTAGCCTGTTAGGCCTATATATACTGTTGAAGGTGAGAGTCAGTGTTGTAGGCTACTGTCTTTCTCCCTCACCTGGCCACACCACCCACCCACCCATTTTCTTACCTTAAGTTGACAGTGGATGTTTTCATTTTTTTCAAGCAGGTTAGGCTGTTTTGTATGTTAGCTATCACTGTCAGCCCCTGCAATTATGGGATTTGAGCTCCCTGAACAAGGCTTGGGGCCCTGCAGAGGTTTTGTTGAGCATGTATTGGGTAGGCCTTGGGGCCGCAGTCCGGGGCTGTGATGAGAAGCGTGAGTCAGGGGTAGCTGACAGGAACAGCCCCGGGCAACACAGTACCCGCAGGGAAGAGTGTCACATCCACATCAGTGTTAGCTATAGCCAAATATTCAAAGGCCTCATCTGCGTTTGCCTGAGATTGACATGTGAAACATTTGTTTTGGATTCTAACAGTGTAACGTAGCCTAAGCTGTAACTGTGACAGCTGAGCGTATAGGGCACAGCGATATCGTTTCTTTTGCTAGAGCGTTTTCATCGTTCTCACAGGTTATCGCAGACCGTGTTGGCTGTTGACACCATACACACAAAAAGCGCATAGTGAGACACGAGACGGTCACATTCCAGTGGCGGTGGTGGTGTCGCTGAACCGCAAACAGCAGCGTGTGCACGCAGTACGCACGGCATACCGGGGCAGAGACCTGGCGTGGTTGTTCACGTGTGTTGTCGTGGCCTCTGTGTCTCCGGGTCAGGGAGCTGTGGTGAGTGACCCCCTTTATAGCTCCCCGCCTTGTTTGTGTTCCAAAGACGGTGTCATCAATTCTGTAACAAGGGACTAGACACAGCAACAACAAAGGGGAGAGGACCTCCGTGTTTCCCTCTGCGACGTCCATTGACTGATGGAGCATGAACGCCGAAGCCACAGACATCAATGCTTTGAGTCTCCTTGTGTGCACTCAGTCTGACATGCTGTGGGGGTGTGTATGCTGTATGTTCAATGGGATATCCTGACATGTTAGCTTTTCTCAAGTGCAATATACAGTGAGTAAGGTGTATAGGCTTGTTTCCTTTGCTATTTGCTCCTCCTCAGAAAAGGAATGATGACTCAGGGATTTCAAATCTAGTGTAAATGATATTATCCAGACAAAGCCATGATGCAGTTTCACATTTCTCTTGATGTTCATTCATACCTTACTGTTTTCCAACGGGTTTCTCATTGAACTGCATTCATTCAAAGCCCAACAAGGATCATTAGCAGCATGAAACATTTCTCAATAAAAGTTCACTGGCTTTCAATAACACGTCCTTACCATTACCGGGTGAACCCAAAATCACAAGGTCTACTCTATAGGCTACTAGTGCGATTCTTAATGATTGATGTGCTCATTTGGCTAACTCTAGTGTTCCAGGCCTCAGGTTCATACAGACACGCTGAGAAACAAAGAAAGGAAGTGGAAGGCCTGAATTTCTTGCCTCAGTATTCACTTTAGTATCCATAGTTAAAACAAACACTAGCAAACATGATTGGCAGCCAGAAATGCAATTGTTTAAATGTAACTGAAATATTCTACAGTAATGAAACCCCATGAAATGAATTTCTCTCCACTGGAGGTTGGAGTGAAGGGTAAGAAAAGCTGCATATAGCAACCCAGTATATATAGAGCAGGTAGGATTGTTTATGTAAATAGATACATGAAGATACAAGCCTATATGTAAATATGTGATATTTTGGACTCTTGTCTATTATCCTTATGTTTATTTTGTATGTATCTGTTAAATTCTATGTCTTCTGGACTGCGTGTCTGTCCTTAATAAAGCTGTAAATATCTCTCACAGTCATTTCAGCCAGCCTGATGCTTACATGGCAATATGAACACATTAATGTATAGCTATACAGTATGCATATCTATAAGTACACTTGGCACTATAAGTCATGGCTGGAACAGCATTAGTATGCTTGTTAAGAACCTTGCTCTGGATCATTTAGCTTTAACTGCTGAATAAAACAGCATTTCTCTCACGTATGATATACAACCTAAAGTAAAGCTAATAAATAAGTAATTGAATTAGATATTTTTTTCCAAACAGTGTCATTTTGATAAAGATACAACCCTGGTTGGTGGGAGAGACCCACGCATTATCTTACAAGGATGTTTACCTCATGCAGCCAGGATACAAGCATTAGTAAAACAATGTCTTTCCCAAGAGTACAATTACAGCTATGTTGGATAAACTCTATAAACTCTCCTACATGCCACTGTCTTGCTGAACTCAATTCAGCCTTTCGTTTTATTTATGTGTTTAGTTATTACTATGCAAATCATTGCAGCTATATGGGGCAAAGGGACCCTGGTTAAACACTTCCTTTCAATAAAATACTGTCTCTATGCGTGCAGTATCTTTATCTCCCAGGCTTTTATGGCAACACAGAGGTTAAGCATATTTAGGTTACATGTTTCCCTCCCAACTGCATTCCCAATGCCGTAGATCACAGAAACTACAACCACCACATCCCCCCGTTAGCGCTCATATATACAAACACACACCTGCTGAAGCAAGGCCGTCTGGGAGAGAATTACAGCAAGCTAATTTACGAGACCCAGGGGAGGGTCAGGGGCAAGAGACCCAGACTAGCCTGACCTCACTTCCTCCTCGCATGAACTCAGACCTCCTACACATCGACCAGGGCAGTGGTCCTTAAACATACCATCATCCCATTTACCAGGGCTTCCCTTCACCAACTATAGCAACACACCACAGAACACATGAGCCCTTTTTATTCATGTTCTCCATAATCTAATGTACAGTATATGTGTGGGCAATAGCAATGTTGTGTCAGAACTCTAGCCCCACAGCTTCCCTCTAGACTCCTTGTTTCCTCCAGAGAAAAGAGCCATCATCCGTCACCCAGGCCTAGGCAGGGGCACAATAGCAAAAGCTAGGTCCTGGCTGCTGACACCCTAACACACTGATAAGACTTACCTTCCGGGACCTACAACAACTGAGCCTTTACCAACACACACAAACCATATGGGCCTTTGGTCTCCTTTTGGCCTTCTTTTACTAATGACCATGAAATAAAAGGAGCTTGATATCAACAAAGTGTGCTGTAGGCGTTGTGTAAAGTGTAAAGGTAGGCTATTGCATTACTTTGTTAAATAATAACATTCATTATTTCGTTTTAGAAGATATGTAATAACCATTGCATTTTAACCTTAAATGCCCTCATTTTACTTTCACAATAGATAATGTTAGGAAAAGCTATAAAACATCACACCCTATCAGCCTTGCTCACATGCAAAGCACTTGAGATCATCTATTTCTTAACATGATAATCTTTGTTTATGTTTTCTTATCGTTCTCTCTCTCTCTGATCGCAAGAAGACATATATCAATTTGCATTTACAGATACACTGTATGTTACTAAACGCATATGAACATTGTAAATGAACATGAGCTGTCGATCTTCTAACTACTGTATTGAACAGGCTACAAGTCCTTTTCAAGTTAAAAAAAAAACATTCAAGTGCTAAAGCAATGATATGCTTATTCAGTTCCCTAACACACCCATACTCCAAACATGGCCACGCGTGATTGCTCTCCCACACTGCGCACACACACACACACATGCACACACGTACATAACATACACATAAAACTTCCCAGCCTTAGTTTTTACTAGAGTAAAAACAACTGTTACTAGTGGGCACCTGAGTGAAAAAAAGCTAATTACAGAGTAATTACAGAGCCAACAACCCCCCCCCTTAAATGTGTTTATGGATCTACTGTCTTATGGAAATCTCAACCTTCAATCTACATGTGGTTTGGTTCACTGTGTGCCTACAAACAGTGTCAGAAGTATGCACCTGTCAGTCTGCTGCCAAACGACTGCTTCAACAAGTTAGCCTATACCACAGAGGGAGGAGAGCATGAACAAACATGTTCAGCATTGCCTGACATGTAGACAGCTCCAGAGCCCGCAGAATAGGGTTTAGAACATTGCTATACTTTGCAAAAACTTTCCCCAAAAGAGGGACTGTTTAAAATATTGATATAATTTGTAAAGGGACTGTAAATAAAGCATTTAGCATATATTTTCACCAACAATCTCAATATAGGCAATATGTATTTACTTTAAAATAATAGTGTTCCTTGCTTTTTATATCTTATCCGTTTTGGCCTCCATCTGAGCTTGACCTTAGTCCCTTATTATGTTGGTTGTGAAATGAAGATGATGTATAAGAGGGCCTCTTTGAGCCACGACCAGCTCTTCTATGCTCCGTTGAAGCCTGGGTTTTGTTATAGACCGGAAACAGGCCCTTCCGCTTAATAAACATGATGCTCACTTTAGCCAGGTTTGTGCTGCTGGTAGCATGCAAAGATCAGTGGTGATGGTCAGTGATTAGTGAGTGTGACCATGACATGTGCATGTGTGTGTTAACATCACATATACTTCATCAACATGCGGCCTTTAGTTTGGGTCAGTTTGACTGAACAGGTTCAACCATCATTTTCACCTACCAACTATAACAATTTTATACTACCAACTATAGGTAATTTAGCAGATATCAGATCATAACATCAATTTATTGAAAGAACAAAATGAGATTGCTCTCCTTCTAGTGTTTCATCACCATATTTTCAATCATTATTATTACATTTTATTCGATTTGATCAATCAAATATAACATGAAGATTTGAGTTTCATGCACGACGATCACCAACAATTAAAACAATTTAGATGATAGATTAAAATGCATTTTTTAATCAATCTTATTTTGCCAGCATTTCTATATGAATATTTTGGAAAGGGGTTGGTCTGCATGCTATAGCCTATAACTAAATCTACTAAAATTAACTCCATGGCTCACAGTGTCTTGTAAAGTTCCTGTTTGCACATTTGCACATAAGCCTTGGCTCACACGCCCGTATATGTCGTCGTTGTCGTGCCCCCCCTCTTCACTCTCCATTTAACAGGACCGTTTAAAGTGATCCGGAGAAGAGGGGAAGACGCTACTCTAATCTAAACAGTGCCTTGTTGATGGCGAGCGGATGAGATTATGTCGGCATGCCCTCCTTTTCTTTCCACACGGTTTAGGCGCAATAGGCCTTAGTCCCTGGCGCCTGCACTTGGCCACTGATAGGCGACCAGAGTAAAGGTGTCGCCTTTCAGCATTTTTGCCCTTTGGCCTTCAGGTACAATGTACCCCAAGAGAGTGCATGTTACACAAAGTAAAATTCGCAAATTTTATGCAAATCCAAGTCTTAAAATAAATTAAACTAACTGCATCATTAACTTCCTAATATTACTTACTTAATAAATTGAACTAATTTCTTAAGAACACTGTTATCCTTTAATATTTATATATATTTTCAAACCAGCCTGTTTTTCGGTGGGGAAAAATATATTATTTATTTTTATTTTATTTGATTGATATATTTTATTATTATTATTATTATTATTATTACCATTATTATTATTATTATTATTATTATTGATATTAATATTATTATTAATTGGATATATATTATTAATATTATTATTGTTATTATCGTCAGAAATATTATTATTGTTGTTATTATTATTAGCAGTAGTATTATTAAAGCGTTTTTATTATTATTATTATTATTATTATTATTATTATTATTATATTACATTTTCGATTTAAATAGCACATTTAATCAATTTAGGTCAAAGAGGACACATAATATTTCAATTAATTAGAAAATATTGACCTAGAATAATGGCAAGATAACCTTTTGTTTCCATTGAATTCGTTGTGCTGTAAATTAACAATGAATGCATTTATTTAAATAGTTCTTATACATTGACATAAATTGTATCTTATTTCCCACACTCTTGCCAAATTATCTTATCCTCGTGTTTCCTAGACAGGAAACAAAGATATGGGTAATCTACCAACCCTTGTATGTGATGATGGGAAGAACTGCAATGATCCTGGGCCAAGACAGTCAAGACGGAAACAAGAAGATAATAAATGCTATTCAAATCCCTGCACAAACTAATAGGCATATATCCCAAATAGGGTATATCGAATGTATGCATTTTGCTATTGGCCATCTCGAACGGAGATACTTAGGCTAATGAAATGCTCTTACCTGAGACAAGAGTCACGAACTGGGTCGGTGTTAACATTAGCCATTTCATAAATTATAAATGAACCTTCCTGAGGAAAAGTAGCTTGTGTGTGTGTGTGCACGCGCGTGAGAGAGAGAGAGACGGGGGGGGGGGGGGGGGGGGGGGACCCCCCCCCCCCCCCCCCCCCCCCCCCCCCCACGACCACGACGACGACGACGACAGAGCAACAGAGCAAGAACGAGAGAGATGGGAATTGCAACCTTGTTGCTATCAATCCCTCCCTCGATCAAGACGTCACAGGGAGCGGACTGCATCCCCGATGACCAATCTCTCTCTTCAGCCTAATGGATAGCGTCAGCCAAACAACAATGAAGTCTCTCTCAACCCTACAGACATAGACATAGCAAACAAACAAACAAACAAAAAATATGTCGTATCTAAACGCAAGTCAGTCTTTTTCGGTCTGCGTAAAAGACAAGACGCGCCACCATTCTCGACTTTTACGCACGGGCTAAGCTACTTTTTTTCTTACTGTCCGGAGAAAATATTGGTCCCACTTCAGAGAGGTTCGCTCTTGATACCTTCGAACCTAAGCATTGCCCGTCCGGGGACTCCTTTATGTCAATCTTATCCGCTTGATGCACTTCCTTTTTAATGGTTATCATGCTGCCTAGTCCAGTCATACATTCATCCACCACGCCCTTTTCTGTTAAGGATATTCTGAAGCTCGAGCTACAACAATCTCAGCAGCAACAACGGTTTGTTTCCTGTCTCGGTCTCTCACAGCCTGGTCCACAACAGACTCCCTTTCGATCACATTCGCCGCCGTCATGCATGTTGGCCGGTAGAGAGAGCCCTAGTCCCGGCCTGTCAGAGAGCGAGGAGAGGATGGCGTATCTCGGCTCTCTGACAGCACAGGAGAGCCTGGCAGAGTCCGTTTTGACGAGGGAGATGTTCAGCTCCATGCAGGACCACGCGCATAACATCCGCGTAGAGCCAGAGAACGAGGACCTGGATACTCGTGAGTAGAAAAACTATAGTTCATAATAAAGTAATCTATTTTCTTTACAGATTAACTCTACATGGTGCACGTACGTCCGTCATTTAGCCTACTACGTTTCATGTATTTCTAGCCTATTAATATCCTATCTTAACTTATAACATACAACGAGCGCAAACTTGAGAGCTAATTTATAAGCGAAATATATAGACTCTTGCTTACATTAAGTTATTTAAATCAGCCTATTACATTAGTCGTACTGACCCTAATATGCAGGCAAATCATATTCTAATAGGCTAAAGGAAATAACATCTAAAAATTATTGTAGGCCATAATTTTTTTTAATTTCTAGTATTTTTTGAAAAAGGCTCTAGTTAGACTATTCGTATATGTCTCCTTACCACTTCACCAATCACCATACATTATACCACGCCATATTTTTTTAATGCGGAAAAATACAATATTAAATTTGACAGAATAAATACTGCTGTTTGATGGATATGTGAAATGTGTCTTCTCTCTCCCAGCGAACTGCGGCGTAGTGATGCGGGGTGAGAGTGACGAGGCCGACCCAGAGAAGCCTGCCAAGCAGACGCGCACCAGGAGGAAACCCCGGGTCCTGTTTTCTCAGGCCCAGGTGTTCGAGCTGGAGCGGCGCTTCAAGCAGCAGCGCTACCTGTCTGCCCCCGAGAGAGAACACATGGCCAGCTCCCTCAAACTCACCTCCACGCAGGTGAAGATATGGTTCCAGAACAGGAGATACAAATGCAAAAGGCAGCGACAGGACAAGACTTTAGAGATGGCCGGACATCATCATCATCCACCGCCGCCCAGAAGAGTGGCTGTCCCGGTGCTTGTCCGTGATGGGAGGCCTTGTTTAGCTGGATCCCAGAATTATAACACCTCTTATGCAGTTGGAGCTCCAAGCCCATATAGTTACAATGGTTACCCAGCATACAGCTATGGCAACTCGGTGTATTCTAATAGTTACTCATGTACTTATTCCAGTTTACCCGCCCTGCCACCTAGCAACGCCACTGCAAATGCCTTTATGAATATCAATTTAGGAAACATTGGTGCGCAGTCCCAAGCTCAGGGTCCCCAAGCACCAGTGGTCACACCCTGCCAAGGGACACTGCAAGGCATCAGAGCATGGTAGCGTATGTGAAATTTAACAAAGCCGCAAGCAGACTGCTGCACCGAATAGACAGCCACCCGCCCAAAACACAATTTATATTTGTAAAGGGCCGTGCATTCCGCATTTGAGGACACCTGCGTGGGATTAAAATGAAGCATAGTATAAAAATCTTTTTTTTTTTTAGGGCAAAACATTTTGGGAAAAAATTAAAACAAAAACAAAGATGTTTTATTATTTCTGATTAGAATAAATTTGCCGATCAGCATGTGGCTTTTGTGGGTTTCAAGTGTCCACGGCACAAGGGAAGTAAGTATGGCTTGAATTCATCCCCAAATGAGACTTGTGTTTATGGGTATTACGAGTAAGTCAATTACCATAAAGGACTTTAGAACCCTCCTGTTAAAAAACAAGAACTCTTGCGCATGTAGCAGAACAATCAAATTGTTATCAGGCCTATTGCTGCTTTAAAAAGTGTGAAACTTTAATGAATGCATTTTATATGAAGCTGACAAATTACCTGTAACACATGTTTTGTTTAATGCAATATAAGTGTACTGTATCATAAGCTTGCCTCAGAAGAGCTAAAGATATAGAATAATAACACTAACTAACGAACGACATTGTGCCGTTACATTTTGCATTCACATGCGCATGCTTGCTTTTTTGTGAAAGAGAGTTTTCTGAATTGTTGCATTTGAGTTTAATAAATGTTTTTTTATTAAAACGTATTACGAAACTAAACACAGAAGTACATATTCTATGTGTTTTCTTTATAGTTTGAACACATTGTCAGAATTATCGTTGCCCATTGCTTTTAAACCCATCTAAATTTGGAACCGAAATCACTCAAAATTTAAATATTTTAACTTTTATTTATTAATGCTGTATGTCATCTTTGGCCAACAGCGCATTTTTCCTGTGAGAAATCGTGGAACCGAGACAAAAAGCAGAAACCCTGGGCTGATGTCCGGTCAACATTGAGAGCTGGACATTAACCAGACAGAATCTTCTCAGATATGCTTTAACCAGTGGATACTATTTAACAAGTTGCATTGAATCCATCTTTGTTTTTTACATATTGATTGTAAATGGTATTGGCTGCATTTTTGCCTCAAAGCCTGTACAGGATGGCGTCACATTCACTTCAGGTTCACACACACATTTGTGCACCGATTATTAATATAATAATACGAATAAGATCATGTTCTTTGAGTGTAAATGTGGGCTGCATTTATAGATTATTGGGCCTTTTCTTGCCCTTTCCAAAGCCTATACAGGATTTATTCACATTCACCAATTCATTCAATTCACATTCATACACCGATAATTACAGAAATAGGAATATAGCCATGAACGATATCATTTTATTAAATGTAAAGCACAAACGTTATAGGTGTGTACCAATGTGCGTACCCAATGTATTTAAACACACACACACACACACACACACACACACACACACATACCTAATTGGAGAGTTTAACAGGAGACTTCGCCTCTTAGGCGTGGTGGAATATATACGCAGACACTATTAATGGAGATGAATGGTAACGTAAACAAAGTGTTTGTCTCTTCTAACTGCCTCACTGACCACTTCCCCTGGCTACTGCACTGCCGGTAGGGCATACCTGGTGTCAGGCTAAGTGCTAGAGAGTCCCTAATGTAAATAGTGCTGGCGACAGGACGGCGATGCCTTGATGCCTGCAGGACGCGGCCTGGTCGCGGCTGTCCTGACAGGCAGCTAGGCCGCGCCGTGCCGGGGTTTGTGATTGCTATCTATCCCTTCCAAAGATTGCAGCTCAGCTCATCGCAGCACTAGGCGTGGGTTTTCCCAAAACAAAGTCTCCTATAGCAACCACTCAAGAAGCACACAAAAGAGCCGTGACCTAAATATAGAGAAGAAAACGCGGTGTCCTTAAGCAGCGCATGAACATATTTTATGCTGCTGATTTAAATGGCTGTGGCTGCTGGTCACCAAGGAAATATTAAGACAACAGTGTTGTCAAGTAGCCTAAGTAAGTATATTGCTGTATTTTACATGTTACAATTGCATAAATGTCTCTTCTAGTCTACTCAAGATATTTTCCGTACCGAATACATGTTTTGAAACCCTGAGGAGCTGATTTGTGGTCTGTAGCCTTTAGCAAATAGAGTTTTCTTTGTTTAGTCAGAGGAAGAAAACACAACAGAGACAGGAAGATCAGTGACCTGTCATCACATCGCCTCAATAAAGGATATATTTTCTGATTGCATAATGTGGGTGCGTGCTTGCCTTTATAAAATGTGTAAAATGCATTATCACAACAACCAGGCTATAGATAATATTGCCAAAAATGTAATTCAATTAAAGAAAACTAATCAGTAGGTTATACTTCAAAACAATGTGTTAAAATGTAAATTCATTTAATTTAATTCATTTTGTATCTTACATTTTACCCATGTATTACTATCTGTGCTGCTAACAACTAAAAAAAAGTATTTCTTGCAGATAATGCCCATTACAAATCAGTGGGATGAGATTTTATATACGGAGAAGAGGGGGGTTGCGATTGTTCGTTAGAGATAGAGAGAGAAAGTGAGCGAGAGAGAGAGAGAGAGAGAGAGAGAGAGAGAGAGAGAGAGAGAGAGAGAGAGAGAGAGAGAGAGAGAGAGAGAGAGAATCCACAGAGCGGCGCTATTCACCTTTATTTGCAAGAGAGATTGTTTTGTAAGAAAACCATGGGCAACATTTAACTCAACAAATGCTCATGGTTTGAACTGGCATTGTGGGTGGCTGGTCTGTATTTCATATGCTATCAAACAAGTAGACTACTGTTAATAATATGACAATATGAGAATATATAGCCCTGCACCCTATAATATGTATTGGTGGAAATTAGGAACATGCATGCTATTATGCTATTATTATTGGCATAGGACGCAATACTAATACAAATATATTCTTCTTCTTCTTCTTCTTCTTCTTCTTCTTCTTATTATTATTATTATTATTATTATTATTATTATTATATTATTATTAATATTATATATATCTATATATATACATATATATATATATTTATTTATTTATTTATTTATTTTTATTAATGTCATCATTACCGTTTCAATCTTATAAACACAAGATTGAGTTTGCATTAAACATACTCTTTCTTACTTAAAATCAAATCCCGAGGTATAATATAATATAATTTATTTTAGTAATTTTCTTTTTTTTTTATATATAACTTCTACAATACGTTAAAAGTCACGAAGAAGCCCTATAGTATAAATTCCTCATGTCCTCAATTATAGCAAAGTTGGGCAGAGAGAAGGGCGTTGCGAAGGAGGGACCAGCCTAGTCGGTAGCTGTCGCTATCTGTGGCGAGAAATCTAATCGACACATCAACAGTTGACTAGAAGTACGGAGCAGTTTCGCCGCAATTAAATCAAGAGGAACGAGATCATCTAACAGAATCAATAAGTGGGATTTTGTCTTCCGGACGGTGGACTTGTGGATTCGGACACATAACATACACTTTACATAACCTTGAATAGATACCCTTTGTGTCTTTTCTAAGTCATGACATTAAGCTTTTCTTCGTTTTCCATCAACGACATCCTCACCAAACAAATTGATGCTCGAGCAAAGAACCCCGCATGTAGCGGGATGTGCGCGCCACAGCACCTCGCTTGCAACGGGCAAGGTGGTTATGGCGACATGATTAACGAGGACACAGACCGTGTTGTAGACCGTATCCACCTGAGACGACTTCCTCCAGAGCCCAGTTTGTCCCGTAGGAACTATCGACCCGACACCTCCAGCGAGGACTCCATGGGGGAGGAAACAGAGTGCACCGCACATGGAGAAGGTAAACTATTTCTTAATTTCCATGAGGTTTTAGTGTATCTTTATAACTTAGCCATATGGTCGTTATCGGACTTGATAATATTTTTCACAGAATAGATATAGTTAATCACAGTCATTAAAATTCAAACGTCAAAAGATGATATTGGAAATAACTCTTTGAGGAGTATTTGTATTGTGTCGACATAGCGCCGCTTTACTTTCACCACTGATTTTCCAAAACGCCAGTGGATGCACGAAAGGCAGATTCGTAGCCTATACGCATTTATCACATTACTTTTAATTTTTTAACTTTTTATGTAATAAGTCATTAGAATCGGTGCTTGGGGATAGGCTACATTATTTCAAGATTGTGGAACCTGACTGGGGATTTCTTGTTTGTTAAAAGGTGTTTGCCATTTTACCACAAGGCCTTATATCTCTCCCAGACACCCTGGACAAGCACGTCCTCTATCTGAAGCGGAGTGAACGCCATAAAGCAGAGGGTAAAAGTGAAGACTATAGGGAAACAACTAACCTAAGACCCGGCAACCAGTCCCGCTCCAGTAACAAGAAGCGTTCAAGAGCAGCCTTTACTCATGCACAAGTCTACGAGTTGGAGCGTCGCTTTAACTCACATCGGTACTTATCCGGTCCTGAGCGTGCGGACATGGCAATGGCCCTGAAACTCACTGAAACCCAGGTGAAAATCTGGTTCCAGAACAGGAGATATAAAACCAAACGGCGCCAAATGGCAGCTGACCTGGCAGCATGCAACTCTTCCTTAACTGTGGCAAAGAGAGTGGCAGTGAAAGTGCTTGTGAAGGACAGCGACAAGTATCAGGTTAATGAAGCAGCCGTTCCCATGAGTATGGGAATACCGCTGTGCCCGGCCTACCAATACAGCCCCTACGTATACTGCTTCCAGCCATTTGTCTCAAACAGCACTTTATGTGGGGCATGCAACATCAACCAACGCTCTTGACAAAACAGCAAATGCTAAAGGACTCTATTTGCGTAATTTACGTCTGCTGACGCAACGATGTGTGAATGTAACTCTTTATTTTCCTAAATGACAACCAGGAACGGGACATTTTAACACCACTGGACACTTAATTGCAGTGATTAGGCACATGAAACGCGGACATTTAATTGTCTTAACGAAAGATAATGTTACACATTAGACAGCTCTGGACATTTTTATTAAACAGCACTTTTGAGATTGCAATTATTGGAACGATTTATATTATTCAATCTAAACTTGCTGAGAATAATAGCTCAAATTCAATATTATGTTAGCTTCAAAATGTTTATCTGAATTGTGGATTTTCAAAACATGTTTAATAAATGTATTATCTCAGACAGTGACTGATAGGCCGGTAGTAGCAGCCTATACTTCAAGATAGTGTAAATACAATGCTTGAGCCAGTGATGAGTTGGGTTATTAAACGAACAACAATATATATATTATATTATATTAATATGCCTAATAATAGTTATCTGTAACAAATGCACAATCTTAATTTTATTAAACAAATTAGTATTCCATTCTGGCAATATGGTGATGAAGAATATACGATTACATAAAATTGAGTGGCTTCGCAAATATGGCACGTTGACATGCAAGCGTATAAAAAAAGTATTGTAACATTTTTGTATCCGTTTATTAATTGAGTCCACAGGCATACGTTAACTCCGACATTAGAAAAAACTCACTAACAATAACATGCACAGAGTATAGAGTAGACATCTTCCTGCACATTCTCTGCACACTGTGATTTTCATAATAACACGTATCATCAAAATGAGCCACGAAATCATCTCGAGCATGAAAATATGAATGTGTTCAAGGTAGGACAATATTGGTAGAAAATAGAAATACATTATTAATAATACATAAGTATTATAATACATGTCTTAATCTGTCAGTTTTATGGTGTGAAAGAAGAAGTTTATATAAGGGAGAAAATTAGAGCCATACTGACAGATAGTGCATGACTGCTGCATGCAGTGGCATACATTCAGCGTAGCTTTAATTTTTGTATTTTTTTGCAGTAGGCTGTAGGCTACATCGGGATTGGTGTTAGCACCAGTGTGCTAGTCTGACTCATTGTCTAGGTAAAGGTAAAGGTGCTTTTATTTTCACATACACATACATGTTGCGAAATTCATCCTCTGCATTTAACCCATACCTCAAGGAAGCAGTATATATTATGATCAATTAGCAAGAAAAAAAAATAGAATATCAATAGCAATATGCATGCCATGCTAAAATGGATAGAAAAGGGTAGGCCTAAAGTGTTCTGACACCACATACACAGCTGGAAATCTACAGTCAACATAGCATCTTTTTTATTTGAAAAATATGCAATTATAGAATATTTTGTTGTTGTTCAGTCAAGAAGGCTTCTCATACTCAGAGCAGCTGCATGAGTCAGAGACAGTCAACATGCCATATAGATGTTGTACCACTTTGCTGGGCTACACAAAACAGGTGACATCCATATGAAAAGAGTACACCCTCATCCCAGTGGAATATACTGTAGGATTCCTTGAAAGGTAAGGTTCAGAATGCATATCCCGACTTGTGCCATTCCAAAAACGGTTCTGTTATTCTCCGTTCAAAAAGCCAAACATATCTTTCAAAGTCAGTGGGGTGGAAATACATAAAGGTGTCCCAGGTTATTTTAGTTTACAGTTAATGATTACTAAAATAAAAATATAGGCTAATATTTTGAGCCCACCGACCACTATAAGAGCACTAAATAAACAGATGACTACATCAACAAGCCACAATACCTGTTTGACAGTGACACCTTACTACTGCACACCTTGTGCCCCAACATGGCGCTAGACCAAGCCTCATTAATCTATTTTAGATCAGAACAACCACTTCAAGATACCACAAGTGGCTGGCATCACCGGATTCTGGTAAGCAGCGTAAACAAATACCTAGCAGTGACTAATGATCACATCTCTCACTATTAAGTCTAATTATTTACATCTAAGCAGGGCGTAACTGTATAATTGCAATTGTAATAGTTTGAACCATAAACAGTGAACTTGACCTTGCACATAAAAAAAAGCACAGCTAATGTATTCTCTGAAATGTGCATGTCACATTCACTCTTAGTGTGAGCCTGCAGACGACAGGCAAGGATTTGTTGTTTCCCCTTCAGCCAAATGATGTAGGCTCATCGAATATACTGTAGGCTTATTTTTTTCTTCTTCATGTAATTCAGGGCTTACTAACTAACTAGTCTAGTACTAACCTACCCTGTGGGCAGATGTTACCTGATTGACAGAGGCACACACCTCACACAAAGCTTGCGATGTCTGTGCCAACTGGTTCAAAACCTCAAACCGCCCCTCTCAGCACTGCCACAAAGGGCCACGTCTACATTTCTCACTTTGCGGCGTAGATATTCCTTTTCTGGATCTTCTTGCAAGTTCCCTCACAATCCACGGGTATGACTGTGTGGTGGAGAACAGGCTACACTTTGTGAGGGTGTGAACTTACAACCCTTGCCATTTATGCATGAATATGTAATACAGGTATGTAAACACATCCATGTGTATAGCCGGTGCTCTTCCCTGCATCCCAACATGAAAAGGCTTGTACTGCTAGGAAGAGAGAGAGAGAGAGAGAGAGAGAGAGAGAGAGATGTGGGAGAAAAGAATGAGAGGAGACAGATGTGGCTAAAAGAAGAACACTCTTTTCATCCGTAGCAGTCATGCCTGAAAATTCTACCACAGCATTTGAGATGATGGAGTGATTCAAATCAAGTGGAAACAGGATCATCTCCTGTTGTTTCTCATATACTGTACGCTGTGGCTATTCGTGTTTTTCTCAAATGGGTGGAATGTTGTGCTGAGGGTTGGGCACGCTCAAAACATGAGCGACAATGCTCACCAATCCTGTGCTTGGCTGCTTCTTTAAAGCCCAGGACTATTGATGGAGATGTCTTACAAACGTCCCATTTCCTCTATGCCTCTCTCTGTATAACAATCACTGAGAACATTGTCACATAATTACTGCTGGCACTGTGGCAGTGGCGGCACCACTTAATGAATATGGACGGGCAGCAATCCATGTCAGAACATGGTAATACAGTATCCTGCATTGGAGAGGCTATACCATGGCATGCGGCCTATACTTTGTGTTGGTGACTTAGCATAATATCTGAGAACCACAGTCAGGCTGAAAATCAAGTTCATTATTATTGGCGATAACTACATGTGATTTTGATTGACATGCCATTGGAAAGTAAATGTAAATATTTTTAAACAAAACAAAAAAATAAACACAATTTCGAAGTCATATTCATAAATCATATTTGGAAGCCCATGCCCCTGATCATCCTGTGACCCTTTGGAACATACTGTATAGCGCATGTTACTGTAACAATCTAAGGCTAAAGATTTGCTTTGGCAATGAGGATGTACTAGTGGTGTGTGTGTGTGTGTGTGCGTGCGTGTGTGTGTGCATCTGCGTGTGTGCGTGCGCATGTGTGTTGTGTGCGCGTGTGTGTGTGTGCGTGTGTGTGCGTGTGTGTGCGTGTAGCTGTCGTTAATGTGTTAGCCCAGGACAGACAAAGGGCAGGACTCAGGAAGGAGAAGGGTCATGGTTAATACCTCTGTTTGGAGACAGATCTGCTTCCCTTTGACCCTGTCTCCTAACTGCATTATCTCTCTCTCTTGTGCACACACACACACAAACACACACTCTCATTCACACACACACTCTCACTCACACGTGCACACACGCACACGCACACACACACACACACACCGCTACATACACCACAAATAATTCCACCCAGAGGACTTTTTAGGCCTCCATTAGCAGATAGCATCAGTTCATGTAGGAATGTAAACATTTACAGTAGGGCCAAAGACATCAACTCCCCTGCTGGGGGACACATCCATCACACATTAACCACATCATCCCTATTCCTTACCAGTCCACAAAAGCATGGCACATTAGTTCCAAGGGAAGTTAAGACATTGTACCTTTGTGCTTCATTTTATCCCTGTCATTAAAGGTGGGGTCAGGGAATGCGAAAAACAATTTGAACTCAATAAAAACAAAAACGCCTCTCCCTTCAATGCAATAGGGTGCTCCATCAGAAGCTCTGCCCCATTAATTGGAAACGCATTGCCAAGTTGATAGTGTTCTGTGGTGCGGTCTGCACCAATGTGTTTGTGTTTCAATTTATATAGCAGAGAGTGTGTAGAAACACCAGATTTTGTTTCAGCGTGCACACATAATATATAGTACTCCATTCAGTCCCATTATGGTTTTACAAGCAGTTAAGCCTTGAAGATTTCAGTTGGCACTGTGCTAAATTGTATAAAACACAACAACCGTAAACTGACCTTCGTCAAACTCAAATGCTTTTGTTACAGTAATACAGTTACAGTAATCTGCTGACGCATGCATTTTGTTTGAATTAGTCCTTGTAGGAACATTGTTATTAGGCTGGGGAGGAAGGGGGAAACTTGTGTGACTTATTAAATAAATAAATAAATAAATAAATAAATAAATAAATAAATAAATCTCTACTCCTCATATGACAGAATGGAGTCATGTGAATTATTGCTATAGAATAATTTGATTTATCAATATACCTTTTAAAATATAATCCTGGCGTGGTGTCCACAGTGAGGTGCATAAAAACACTGACAAATGAAGTCGTCCTGGGTGTTTGTTAAAGCTGTTTAAAGAATTAGGAAGGCCTGAGAGATGAGCCCACCCAGAATCTAGAGAAAAGGCTCAATAGTGTGTGTGCGTGTGCGTGTGTGTGTGCGTGTGTGCGCGTGTGTGTGCGTGTGCATATGCGTATGTACATGGGATCAGGGCTACATTCAGATGATATAGATGGTGGTCCAGGTCCAACTTTTGCTGTTGAGAGATTAGAGGGAACATTGGTGATGGAATAGCCTGGTAAATAAAATTGCTTTAGTTTAGGTCAGGCTGGCTGATACGACTGAAGCAATGGTTTACGTTGCTTGTTCCAGAAGTAATAAATTCAGCGAAAAAATCCACAGCTTCTTTACCAGCTACACACATGTTCATGTCACTTATGACGATGGTAATGATGTGCGTTTGTGTGCACGCGCGCGCATGTGTGTGTAAGAAAGCATGTGCGGGTAAGCATGTGTGTATCTGTGAGAACAGTGTGGCCAAGGATGGATTTTTGATTAGCATGCATGCCTGTCCATAGATGGACAGTTAAAAGGGTTGAGATCTTCCAACCTTCTACATTTCCTCATGACTGCCCCCTCACAAACACACACAAATAGAGAGAGCGAGAGAGAGAGAGAGAGAGAGAGAGAGAGAGAGAGAGAGAGAGTCACACACTACTTCTCAAGACAGAGGAATTCCGATGTTTTAATTAGTGTTGATAAGCAGACAAGCAGAGCACAGAGCAGATGTCACACAGGGAGACGTCTGCTATCAGCTGGCTGATAGAGGAGCTACTCAGACTAAGTCTGCACTTACAGCCTCTCTTGCCTGGAGCCTGCCCTGCTCCACTGCCACTGACAAGGACTCACGTCACACTTTTAACACATTGTTATTCCACCAGGGGTCTATAGTCTACGGCCCCCTGGGGGTCTGTGATGGAACTGCGATATGTCCCTTGGGATGTTTTTCAAACATACAAAACACATTAGTAAAAAAGAAACCCAGTGCTTCTGGCCAATGATAGGGAGTGGACGTTTGAATGACATTTTTTATTATTATTTGAAAACATTTAGAGCATCTTACTGTCCTCTTTAGTGGCCACATACATGGTATTATGTTATTCTCTTTAGTAGAAGATTTTCATATGCTTTAGCTTGCAACACTCTTTGTATATGTAAATGGCAAGCTGAAACACTGTTACTATGGTGTTACTGTAATGTTTTGTAGCTTTCAGCAAAGGAAATAATCATTCTGAGATGTTTTTTTGTTACTGCAATGTCCTGTATTTTAGTCAGTTTAAAATGGCATATGCATGTTATATACAGCAGTGGTCTGTATGGTTAGTGCATTCATTTGTCTCTCCCCCTCTCTCTCCCCCCCTCTCTCAAGGCAGAAGTGTTTACTTCCGCCTTGTTCCGGCCTTTTCTGGTATTCCCTCCCTCGTGAGGTCTGCTGTCCTGCTCTCCAGGAGAACTTGTTAACTCCACAAGGCCGCACGAGCGGGACAGAAGCTCCCACAATATAATAATACAAGTCTAGCCTTGAACCACTTCTCCATGTCCGTACATTTGTCATCATGGAGAGGTCTTGCTGTTTGTGTGCGCGCACACACGCATGCATTCAGATTACAAACGTGGATGTTAAGTAATTTCAATGAATATTACAGAGAGCAGAAAGGTACAGTATATAAGTATAGGATCATATAAGTATGTATATAGTGTCATTCTCACGCTGAACTAAACCTGTCAGTCCTGTCCTGTCCAATCCTTTTAACCGGAGGATAAACCTGCAAACAATCACTAGAGTATGAATTGCCTTCAAAACAAAACACTGTTTACAATAGCCATGATTGCAGTTATTACAGGTTGGAATGTGATGAGATATTCTCCATCAGTCTGAATAGAAGAATAATGAAATAGCTCAAGACTAGTTTATGTTGATTGGGGCTGGAAGGCATGGCAGCAGAGCTTATTTGACAGGAAAGAAGAGACAGCTTTCTTTTCAAGATCAAGTTCAAAGGCCAGGAGGCCTGTTCCTCCTGCTGTGTCCCTGACTGCACCTGTGCTGCTCATGCACGCACACACGCACACACACAATAACCAACGTTTTCTCAATAGCATGAGCAATACTGTGTGTGTGTGTGTGTCTGTGGGTGTGGGTTGAGCTGCAGTTGCTGTCTCTGAAGGGCCTGTCAGGAGATCTCTGACCTTGTTTACCTTCTGAAGGAATTTGTCACAACATCCGAAGCAGAAGGGCAGGGGCCCTAGGAGAGAAAGTGCCCCGGACACCTGCAACCTCAGTCCCTGCCAAGACTTAACTCCTGCAAGCCTGAATGAGTGCACATGTGTGCGTGTGTTTTGCTTTGATCAAGCACAGCACTACAGTGAGGTAAGTATCTGTTTAGTGTGGGGATTCCCCCGTTGGCAAAATGTAAGTGACACCCACCCACACACTGAATTACCTTCCCCACCTCCTATTGAATCTATTATCCTCCAATCATATGCGTGTACCAGAGGAGTATTTTGCCAACAGGCAATGCAGGCAACTGCCTGGGGGCCGACCAAATACCCTTTTAGTTTGTTATCTCATTGTACTGTATGTTAGTTTAGTTTATACATTGGATATGTTACTAGTGATATTATAAACTTCTTGCAAAAAACAGTATGATTATTGTATCCAGTATACTTTGTTCACCATAATGTGTAAACCCAATCTATTAACAAAGGGGTCCAACAAAATCAGAGGTTAAATGTAATATTAGCAAATATTGAGATAAAAAAAAGAGGATGTATGGATGTCCTGTTAACTATTGTAGGTGTATACCACACCTCATTAAGGGCCTAGGACGTTATTGCATGTGGCATTTTATTTTAGCACTATACCTGCATGGCTGAATATGGTAAGATATCACTGTTCCTAGCCCTATTGTCACAGGTACAGGGCTCTTATGCATGGTCATATACTACAGTATACACACTATAGTTTTATAAGGAAGGGCAGGCCTGTTTTCACAGCAAATCCTCTGTGACATACTTTTATTGTCTGAGAAGTGAGATGTATCTCGTTTCAAACTCTCGCTCACACACACTCGCTGAGCTGTCCCACATCTTCTGCAGGCTTCAGCCACATATTCATATTTAAGGCAGCTGTGTTCTGTCTGATCTCAGATATTTGTGTGTGTGTTTATGAGCTGTGTTCTCTGTGTGCTCTGTGCACTAATGATCATTTTGTATCCTTGAGTGAAGAGGGAGGAATGTTGTCCTCCTCAACTTGTTCTCTAAAGTGATGACAGGAGCTTTATCTCCCCCACATCGTAGCTCTCCACCGTACAGCGCAATGGAGGACATTCAAGCCACAACTGGCACGATAACGTGAATATCATTCTGTTAACCCTCCTGTGTTTGGGTTACCCGCTACGCGTCGTTATTCATTTTGAAACGATGTCACATCAGACAAAGATAACGGAATAGATTATATCATTCTAGATTTAACTAACTGTTTAAGACACTGTTGTTGTTGTTGGCAATTGTTTTTGGAGTGAAACTCAGACCTTGATGCAAAGTGCTTGGAACTCCTCTCAACAGCTCTCCGTTTGTCATATGTTTGAAACATAAACAGTGAGCTGTAGCAGAAATGTGAGGTTATTCTAATGTACTATACACTGCACTCACTGCTTCACAAGTTTAGCGAACAGGGGTTGTATTTTTAATATTTACTTGAGTGGGTATGAGTAGACCCTGAATTATTGAGAATGTGGCAGGGGATGGTGTCAGGCCATTTAACGGGAAACACTCATGTTTATGAGAAACATGATGCATCAGCTTGGATGTATTCACATTTTCCCCTTCTTGTCTGTGTCAATAACGGTAATGAAACAAGCAGCTCATGATTAACTTCCATGAAGACAAGTATATACTACACAGAAACGTGTACTATGCACCGTACTGTATTTATTTAATGAAATAATATCAGCCTCAATGTATTTTTTTAATTAAAATGTAAGTATATTTTCCACATCTCAGCCAACATATCCTTTTGTTTGCTCCCCTTTCATTCGCCTCCTCTCCTATACACCTTCTTCCCACCGCCCATTCCAGCTCCCCAGTGTGACCAGCCAAAGGGGATTAAAACAACAGCTATTTCATCCAGCGGCACTCCCCCCCTGACGAGCATGAGATCACAACCTGTACGGGTCTGTGTGTATCACGCTGCCTGAGAGAGAACCACACCTCATCCATTAGCTGCCGGCCGAGCTGCGGCAGAAAGGGCTTGCTGCGGTAATCCGGCATCACTCTCTAATTCACACTGAGTGGCCTTGTCGCAATCTGGGCTAAAATATTGAGCGAGACCTGACGAGTAGCGAGAAGGAGCCATAAATACGAGCGATATGAGGGGGAGAGCGTGTCTTGAATCCACATTCCTAAGTACCCTTTGGAGTGGAAGTGTGTGTGAGTGTGTGTTTGAGCCCGTCTCACTTCCATGTGCGGTTGTAACGGACCCTTTCCGCAGGTGCTCGCTGAGGGCGGTCCTGGCCCAAGGCTGCAGTTTCCAACACAAGCTTAGGCCTGTACACAGAGGGATACATCTCTGTGTGTGTGTGTGTTTTTGATATCCAAATAAAGTAAGACACAATGGCCTCGAAATGCTACCACACAAATCTACCACATTAAGAGAAAGAGTGATTCTGAAAAAGATACACTTCCACGGAGGTTCCACCCCAATGACAGATATCAAATGTCTTACCGTATCCACACACCCAAAAGCAGGCGTTCTACTGTGCACCAATCTAATGTGCACTCGCACTGGTGCACACGCACACCCACACACACACAGACACACCTGCAGGGTAAAATGCTTTAAGGACAAATATGAAACAATGACTTATACTCTAAGGATGACAAAGGAATTTCTCTCATTTAGAATCCCTTCAGAGCTGGCATGTTACTCTACATTTCCTGCCACTGTAATCTTGCGTTGAAATGCTGGTACACAGCCATTGGTACAAGCCATCAGTTAACATGACTGTTGAAAGATTAAGTGCTTAATGTTTAATATTTAAATGGATCCAAAACACTGCTGGATCTGCACCCAAAACAGGCGGTGCTTCTCATCACTCACTACCGAGTGATTATCTCCTAACCCTAAAAGAACTGAGAAGTGAAAGAGAGAGACATTTCACAATCGATGTGCGCCCTCCCTCTTCCTTCAGTGTTTACCCACATAAAAATGAAACCAATTGGGGATAAGGAAAATGTGTTCTCTTACAGGGTAAGCCTTCCATCCACAGCATTTTCCACCACTGAAAACAAGTGGATGAGTGGAAACATAATTCAGGAACGCAGAATCACATGCCAGATCTGAGCATTTGCTGTTCAGAGATGTACACATTTTCATGTTGGTTTTGCCTCTTTTGTGTAGACCCAGGTCCTTTTGTAAATGATGTGAAAACGCTATTGTTGACAGTGGCAGTAAAATGTGTTTTTAAATGTGCTAGTGCGGCCATAGCCCAAGAGAGCGAAGGATAAGAATGAAAGGGAAAGCGAGAACGAGGGAAAGTGAAGAGGAAAGAGAGAGCGTGGGGGAGAGCAGGATGGAGAAAGATGGAGGGAGAGAGGGAGAGAGAGAGCGTAAGGGCAAACGAGCTGAGGGCCAGACTAAATAGTTTACACTGCAGAGGCTGCCGTGATTTGTAGCGAGCTAAGCTCACTCACACAGTCAACTGTAAACATAGTCTCTAATGCAGTAGCATTGCTAGAGACACAGTGGGGATGCACTATGGGGCTGAACAACAGAGAATAGGAGAGGTATAGGGCAGATGCACATGCATTTAGTGTTGTTACAATAACTCACCATCATGCAGAAAGAGAGGTACGTCTCATTAACACTGCGTGTTTGAACAGGTGTCTGGCTGCAAACACGTGTGCTAGCGCATGTGTTTAATTGTGTCTGTGTGTGCGAGCATTAGCTTATAGCCCTAATAAAACCTGCTTCTCCAAAGCTGCAATTGTGCACACAAGCACACTCCAACTCCAACCTAGTTATACATTGTTTCCTTGACAATGAGCAGCAATGATAGCATTTGCAATGTTTAGTTCTCCATGTAAGAAGCTTGCTGTCCAGCACTGTTTTGCCTGATGCAGTTTAATACTACAGTATGAATCAACTCATTACCAATGAACTACTACGGAGTAATATTTTCCTGTTGGGAAATGGATGAATTGTGTCATAATCAAACACATTATTGAAGATTGCAAGAATTATTACTGATTATATAAACACTTGCGGCATCATCTTGGGAATGCTGTTTGTGCCAGAGTGACCAACGTTGGCTGACCTGCAACAAATGCTGGTTGAAGAATGGGATGCCATCCCACAGCAGTGTGTGTGTGACCAGCATGAGGAGGAGGTGCCAGGCTGTGCATGGCTCTTCCACACATTATGCTTCTGTTTGTTAAATAAAAAAATGGTCAAATTGACAATATATCTTGTTTCTTTAGACTTCAATCACCAAATCCACCAAACAAGAGTCAACCGTATAGAAAAGCTGACCATTGTTTCATGGCCGCAACCCACATACTCAGCTCTGCTGCTTATTCCACAAATGCATGTTCCTTACAAATGTAGTACTATTTAAAAGATAAATAATCATGCTTTCCAATGGTGTAAGACTTATTGCCAAGAAGCATTGTTACAACTAAGAAATAATACCAACCACAAATGTCCTTACATTTTGTGTTATGCTTATAAAAACATCACATTTGTAGTAAAAGAGCTAAGATTTCTATGCACAATAAAGGTTTTATTTCTCTCATATTTTTTCACACATGTAGGCTATTCTTCCGTGTTTGTTAAAGGTGTGGCATATCAAGATTAAACATATTGCAGTTGTGACTTGGACTGGTACTTAAAGGCCAATCAAACATATGTTGCGTTGTATCACACAATGCCAAGGACATGTTTTGAGGGAATGTGCAATTGGCATGGTGGCTGCCAGAATGTAATTTTTCAAGATAAAACTACACATTTTAGAGTCGCCTTTGTGACCAATTCAAGGCACATGCAATAAGCATGCTGTTGTGGTGTGACCATGATCAGAATTGGAAAAAAATATTTTACTATTCCACAATTTCTTGTCTATAATGTTATGCCTATGCAGACAATGTATACAAGTAAACATGTACTATATGTAAAATAAAATGTAGGCTATTTCATGCAGCATTTAAATAATAAAATCCTTTGATGTTCTCTAGTTATACCAAAACATCTTAAGTTCAGTAGGCCTACTACATGAGTAAGGAGTTTTTAGTTGCAAGGGTCAAAGTTGGAATCTGCACCTGTGTCTTAGCCCAAACAACTGTACCTGCCTTCAGCTAAAAACAAAATAGTCTACCTGAAAACAAAGCCTGTCCCTTTATTAAAAAAGAAAAAAGATGGCCTCTTAACAAATAAAAATTCATACAAACAACTTTAATAAGTTTTAAAATATTGTGTTCCCCTACTTTCAGGAGTGCAAAATGAAGCAGAATCAATCAAACAAACAATCATGTCTTAATGTATTTTCTTTGTGAGCGGTCAGTTAATGGCCACTGCTCAGACTTTATTAAACAGAATGCAGTGCATGGTTATGAACAATCAGACATCAAGCAATAGAGATGACAGCTTCCAGTTACTTGAGTGACATAAAATTAACTTCAGTGAGATATGTAGCAAATTTGCAGTATACAATGTAGGAAGCAGGTTAAGCATATTGGGGCACCAGAATTGCACCCTATACATTGCTTGGTAGGCCTAATTTAAATGTTTTGAACTGACATGTACATCAGCTTATAACTTAATATCAGATATAAATATTTGAAACATTAACACAATAAATACCGTTGGCTAGATTTTCAAATTTTAGGTAAAGATCAACCTAAATCTGAAAAATGTTCAGTGATGGGGGCATTTGCTTTTTACTGTATAATTGTGTTTCTCTATATTCAAATGCAAATTAAAGGGGACAAAACATAAATTGCAACCCAAACATCTGTAACATTAGAGAACTTTCCAATTGCTGCACTACAATTCATATATTCAGCATGTTCTATATGAATAAGTTTGCTTGAAACCTGAAAGACGCCAACAATTTTGAAAAACTGAATCACTAAAATGTAATTAAGCAGACAGGCTTTATCCTAAATTCAGTAACAAGATACACTTAGAGGAAAACTTGTTTTTGCGCCTCAACATGAGTCGATCAATTTAAACACAAGGAAAAGCATGTCCATCAAATATGGGAAGAATATATCGTTGAAATCTTTAATAAAAAGGTTGTCATGTGATGACATATTGGGGTCTGGATTTATACTCTGGTTTACATCTTCATTAAGACCAGATAGAATTTCTGGCATGTAAAACTGATGTTAGAACAGCCATCCATTTAGAACACAGAGCAGAGTAAACAGTAGACAAAAAGCTACTGCCCCCTGCTGACTATATGTCAAATTCACAGCTAGTGCCGTTTTTGAGAAGGATTATATGAAATTTAATTACCGCAAAATCCCCCAAAAAACCACTGCTATAATAATAATGTGAAGAGGGGAAAAAATATAAAAAAATACAAATAAAATATAAAGCATCTCATTGAAGGCAAAAGCATAAAATCAAAAAGACAACATTATTCCAGCTCAAATCACTCCTAGCGTCCTAAACTGCGTAACAGGAGCATAACGGGCATTAACTGCATTCTGAAGCTCTTTTTCCTATTGACGTGTGTCTGATGGCAGCAGGCCAAGTGAGGCGCGAACTGGGTTGATTCCACGCGGGTTCCTGAGCCCCTCTACTGGCGCGCGCAGGGAGACACCAACAGCAGGTCGGACCAGGAGCCTCTAGGCCTCCCGGTGCAGCTGCATCCTCCTCTTGCGCTGGTGCTCCGTGATGCCGTACTTGAAGAACTCGTAGACCGACCAGCTGATGGCCGTGGAGGGCATCTGGTAGATGACCCTGGGCTGGACCCCCTTGAAGAAGCCCTGCAGGCCGCCCAGCCTATACACTGTCCGGAAGGCGTGGGCCAGGCCTGAGATGTGTCTGTGGCCGCCTGCCTGCCCGCCGCCCAGCGAGCCGAGGGCCAGCGACTCCTGGGTGTTGAGCAGGGTCTTGCACACGTCCAGCGGCGTGGTGACGGCGGCCGCCAGGGCCCCGGCCAACGCCCCCGACACCACGTGGGACGAGGGCTTGTATTGTCTGTGCGGGTTGAGCAGCTCCTGCAGGTACTCGTAAGTCATGAAGTGCAGCGCCTGGAAGGGCACGTTCATCGTCAGCTGCGTGGTGTAGCTGCGGTAGAAGGCGGCCGCGCCCTCGTTCTGCCACACGGCGCGCATGCAGTCCAGCGCGCCGCGGTACGGAGAGTTGAACATCTGCACGCGCTGCTTCACCACTGTGGGGGGAGGGGGACAAGCCATGACGACGGGGCGAGAGAGAGAGGGGGGGGGGGGATTAGTGAGCGGCCCTGAAGTCCTCGCTACTAGTAAAGGAGAGACGACTGGACGCAGCAGCTGCACACCACGGACGTGACAGGTGTCCTTCTGTAGACATGCACGAACAGCTGTGCGGGAGGCAGATGTGAGAGTGGCCGCCTAGAAAAAAGGCAGGGTTTGTCCTTTCCCGGACGCTTGCCGACTTTGGACGCAACATCAAACTCCCTCGGCAGCTCCGCCCCCGCACACTGAAACGCTTTGCGAAGCCAAGTGGCATATTTGTCAAAAGGTGTTCGCCACTAGTTACGGAGCTAGGGCTGTGTAGAAGTGCCGCCAGGTTATTTTTTCAGTGCGCACAGAGAATGGAAAGATGGCGAAATACGAGGGGATATTTGGTGAATAAAAAAAAAAGCGTATTAGCTGACATTTAGCTTTCAAAATAAGGCTTTGAAAATAACAAAGATAACACATTTAAGTTGAACAGGTTTAAAAGAATATTTGTTTTTATAAAAAAATTAAGATTATACATG
Source organism: Amblyopsis rosae (assembly GCA_025399935.1). Taxonomy (NCBI): domain Eukaryota; kingdom Metazoa; phylum Chordata; class Actinopteri; order Percopsiformes; family Amblyopsidae; genus Amblyopsis; species Amblyopsis rosae. Next base: position 6,286 of record JAODTR010070989.1, on the reverse strand, counting down.
CACTTTCATTAAGACCTACGTCTGTGTTGTATGGGCGTTTATGAACACATTCACACTCTTCTCTATTCATACACGTTAAATCAACATCTAGATCATCTGCTCCAGTGGCCAGTATGGCTCTATTTCCAGTAAAGTACTATCCTTACCTTCAGCTGGGTTCATAGCTGCATCATGAAGCAGCGTGGCCACACACCCAGCTGTACCTGAGAATGGGAAACACACACACATTAATGAGGAATAAGCGATACATAAGAATGACCATAGCGGAGTCAAGACTCGAGAGTGGGAAGGCATGGACATATTTTTGTAAAGCTTCCATCTTTTTCTCCTTTACTTCCTTGCCCGAGAGGTGAAAACACTCAACAATGGCAACAATAATGCCCTCAGTGATTTAGAAATTAAGCAAGTAAAAAAAAATGTGTACATGGTGCTAATCATGAGTAGAGTGAGCCACCTAGTGGTCATTGCATTTCACTGCACCTGAAAAGATCTTAAAATTCCACTGAGCGGGAGAAACATTAACAAGATGACAGAGAGGTCAGAGAACTTACCCAGTCTTCCACTAAACTGGAAAAGAGGGAAGAGAGAGTATAAACAACATTGCATGAGGCACAGGTTGACAATCAGGTTTTCCAACCAAGTAGAACTTCTGGCATTACCATTGTGTAAAACCCAACATCACATCACAGCTAAAGATACGTAACAGTGTACATTCCCTGAAGACTGCCCTACCTTACTGGCCCTGCCTCAAAGCAAACAATCCAATCCAATGTGTCAATCAATTGTCTAGTCTATATATGGAGTCAGCAGCGCCTTCAGAATCATAGTAAGAGATGTACAGGGTGATGCAATGATGGGTAAAACCTGCCCTCCAGCAGGCCGTGGTAACAGTATCCTGGCTCAAATAGCCAGCCAGTTGCTGTACTGTCTATTTGATGGTCCATGCTTCATACTGTGTGATACAAGGGCAGGTCAAAACCTGCGCTAGAGATTCTTCCCCGATATATTTCCAACTCATTCTGATTCTGAACTGACGTGCAACAGTTTAACAAATTCTGGGTTGCTGTTAAATGTAAAGATCCTCGTGTTTTTAACTGACCAAAGCTTACCAGTTGGAGCAAGGGTCATGACCTACAGACAAGCAAACTGGCCTTGACTAACCATGCTATGAAGCCTCTTAAGAGGAAATGTGATTCAAAAAGAAATGGGTCAATGAGAATGTGCGAATTGACTTTCTAATAAGTTCAACAAGCTAGCTTGCTGGAAGATTCAAAAGAATAGACTTCCTTTTCAATTTAAAGCCTGATGATAAACAATAGAATGTGGGATTGAGCTCAGGTGGACATGGTGCCTATCTCTGTATGTTAATATAGGTGTGAAAAGTATGAAATGTCTAAGCTTGAAAGTCATGGCCTGCTACTGAGTGTGTGTGTGTGTGTGTGTGTGTACATATATGCATGTTAATTGGTACCATTAGCCAAATGACTGTTAGCCCCTGGGTGAATGACATCACTTAAAGTCTGTTTGAGTTTCTCGTAGCAGGCAAAATAGAGCGCGTGGGCGGGCCCCGCCCCTATAGCCGTAATATTCAGCCCTCTCATTGGCCGCCAGACTCCCTCGGTTGTTACAATTCGCTGCAGTGCGTCCATCACATTTCTGTAGCGGGCTGCAGGATCTGGCTGGAGGCTCTGCATACGCGTCTGGAAAAGAACAACAGCATTATTGTGTTGTTAACCCATCAACAGTGATTGGGAGATCCTAACTAAATGTGGCGGTGTGATTGAAACTGAGGAAGTTCAGTGCAAGTAACATTATCTGAAAAGTGTTTACAATGTGTGGTAATACTAAACTAAAGAAGTGCAACATACTCTACGGTCATAGAGACACACACACACACACACACACACGTCATGTAGTTGGCTTCCCGTAAAACCTTTTTCCAAACTAATCACATGGTAAACCACACAATCCCCCAACATGCATTCTGTATCTGTACATCTGCAAACACACACACACACACACACACATTTGCATTTGGTTCATTGTCTAGTTGGAATGATATGTACCCAACAGCATACCAGTATTTCTGCATGGAAAACATGTTGTGGTAGTTGTGTTGTGTCATGTTTTAGAGCCATACACCTTTCATTCAAATTAATGATTGGGTTTTCATTCATCTCTGCAGAAGCCAGATAATGACACGGGCTGCTCGATTACAGATCAAATAATAATCATGATTATTTTGGTCAATATTGAAATTACGATTATTTAACATGCTTAGTCATTGACTTTGCAAAGATGTTGCATTTAATGCGCCTAAAAAAAAAAAACACGAGTCATTAAAAACACAATTAAGACTACATGCAAAATTAATGTGCAAAATTTGTCATTTCTCGATTATATCGTTTTTGTTATTAGGAGCTGAAATCGATAAAAATGTGATTATTTCCACAGCCGTAACGACGACCCATTCATTCAAGTCACGTGTTGAAACAGGGAGACATCGGAAACATGCAGAGCAGTGGGTCCCCCAGGACCAGGCTTGACAACCACAAAGCACGTGACGCAGGGTCACACATCGCTGCTACAGTATTATCTAGCAGGAGTCACCTTGGAACTGGCTGAGAAGAAAGTAGCTATGGACAACGTAATCAGGCAACAATCTGTCGCCCCTCTCTCTCTCTAAATCTCTGTCTCTCAAGAGTACAAATCCATTGCACGAGTACTAGTAGTTTATATTGTGAAAAGTAGTGGACGGGACCAGTCTAGGTAGCTATGCTGTATGTTTGCTTATCCAGGTAGCTATCTACGTGAGACCTTTGAACTGATTGTAAATAGTGAATCAATGAAATCAGTGAGAGAAAAAAAAAAAAAGATTTAGATGTATTTTGGGCATTGTGATTTAGCATGCTATACATTGAGATATACAAAGTTCCACTAACAATTGTAATACTCTCAAAATCTACACTAAACATACATTTAAACATGAATGTGATTTATTTCCTCACAAGGCCAGTAGACATCACTTTGTTGAGTCACAAGAGTTACTCCAGATTGCAAGGTTTGTACTGAATTAATATTGAGAATAATTGTGTACGCCCCCCATGTGTAAAACCATTCTGTACTTTGGGAAGCCACATTGATTACCGCTTATGGACTCCACTAGAGCAGTGTTTTGCATTACTGTAAATCCACATTAGGTAAAAAAAAACATAATGTGCTTTGAAGAACATATTTGCTAAATATGGCTGTGTCAAACCAGCACAAGGATAGCAGGCAAATATGGTGCATTGTACAGACCGTTAGAGAAATGTGTCTGAAACTGCCGGTGTTATGTGCCTACTGGTTCCCAAGATAACTGGTTCCCAATCGCGTTCATGTGGTGTACGCGCTTGTGTTTACTTAACCGCAGCACAGCTCTGGCAGCAGATTCGTCTGAATTACCCAAATATTAACAATACGTTTTCATTCTCCACCTCATTACTACATTCGCAAATAGGTTTTATATCAATGAGAACTACATCACAACCCTCTACAACTCCCAGGATTATTAAAAAATATTAGTTTCGAAAAGCTAGTTTGTCTGGAGTGGGTCTCGATCACGCGAAATAAAAATAGACAAATAACTCTAACCCAACACATTAACCCAGGGGCGCCGCCAGGAATTTTGGGCCCCATGACAAAAAAATATTTGGGCCCCCTCTGCGCAGCTGTGTTCACCACATCTCTAGGACCTAACTCAAACGCTCATACATAACTCTAATTAAAGGCCTGCAACTATCTTGCTTCTTGTAGTTTAGTATTTTTTTTTACTAGCACAATATTTACTGCTGGTGATTTGTATATGCAAGTCTGTATACAGTATGCAGTTCACCATTTGATGCAAGATTTAAAGCCACCATAAAAACAATTCCTTAATGTTTCATAGTCTCAATGTATTTTTGTTTATTTACTTCTGTCTTCTTCCACCATGCATCTCTCATCCTCATCACTGGATTTTCTTTCCCTTCTTCTTTTGCTTCTTCACTTCTTCCTCCTATCTGAGAGAGCCCTGGCTCTGTCGGATGTACACAATGCATGTGCTATATACATATACACTGTGATATATACAGTATATATATATAAAAAAATGCAATATACCGTTAAATGACACTAACACTACAGAACACTTACCCAAGTTACCTACAGTTCTGAATCACCACCACTTGATTACATACATTAGATCAAATATATTTTTTTTGTGTGTGTGCAAGTTTCTCAAATAGTTTGCCCTTCATGATGGGAATAATAAAGTCTGTATCTATAGATGTCATTCAACGGCCATAATTCAATCTAAATGAACGTATCAAACTGGATTATTTTAATATTGTCTGTAATTTACATGCAGGCTGAGGTAAGATACTCACTGTTTCCAACTGTCCAGCATCCAGTACAAACAGTAGGGTTTTTATTATTTTTATTTCAGAATGACCATTATGTGAGAAAATTATTTGTTTGAATTTCTGTCATTAATAATTAATAATTTCATTAAACATTTTGTTATGGTAAAAAGAGCAAGAGAGACAGAGAAATCCCAACAGACTCCCTGGAATGATGCTAACTGGCATATCATTAGCACAATGTTGCTCACCTTCACTGGGACAGGGAGGGGTTAAGTTATGGGGAGACTGGGGTGCTGCCGACTCATCTGTTAAGTCTGCTAAAAGGGGCAGGGACAATGATTTAATATGAATATCTTGCTAAACGTTTCCATGCACTGATTACATGTTGATGAAATGTAGGCTAACACTAGTCTGTAGCTAGCTATCTTATTTCACGATGGACATTATCATTCAGAGGTAAATACCACTGGTATTAACCTGTGAATGATACCACTCAGACTATAGGCTACCCACCTTTCTTAGTGAAAAACTAGGTAACAGATTGACACCTTTATATTTGACTTTCTCCTCTCTCTTTTCTCTCTTTCCTTTTCTGAAAACCAGACTTTGGTTTATTAGGCTTCCGATCACTATTTCTGGTTCATCTACTGACTGCAACTAAACACCGTCACTGAGAAGTCCGCTAAGGCAGGACCAAACCATTTCATGCAGATGCAGAGGGGTGGTCGGTCAATATGGATGTTTACTTTTTGGTCAATTGCGACATTTAACTTTTATTGCCAAAAACAAGTAAAAACAAAGAGATTATTAATTGTATTATTGTATTTGAAACATATATTCAATGATGATGGTGTATATAATAAAATTAAAACATTTATTAGTTTTTGCCTAATTTTTGGGGCCCTGTCAATGGCCCTTGGAATTGTCCAAGCTTTTCCCGCCTATACAGCGCCACTGTTTGTGAACAATATTTGAGAGAAATAGGCATTTTGTGTACATAGAGAAAGTATTAGATCTTTCCGTTCAGCTCATGATGAATGGGGGCAAAAACAAAAGTGTTGCATTTATTATTTTGTTCAGTGTATTTAATACATACATAAACACCACCCCACACAAACACACACTAATTATTAAATTAAGCAGAGGAGGTATAGAATAAATCCTGATACATGTTAATACATTGTTGGAATAATACGGAACTGAATTAATCAATATTAGTTTATTCATGTTCATAAAGGTAATTGTTATAATAATAAAAAACATGTATATGTTTAATGTACCATATGACTAATGATGTCCATTTAATGTCCATTTATATATTTAAGATTATGCCTATTTTATCATTGAATTATTCTGTTTTGATGTTGTTTCTCCCCAGTGTGGAGTATGCTGGAGTCTGGATGAAATCAGGTCTGAGGAAATGTAAGTGTGGATTTATTACAATTAATTGTTTTAATTGGTAATATCCAGTAGGTATCTGGAAATTTCTGTACAATAAGGATTTCATAATAAAAATCAAATGCCTCTACAATATACATGTAATTTTATAATAATAACAATTATAATATTAATAAGAAATAAAATTATTACATTATTACATTTTAGTTTTTGGCATATTCAAGTAGATTATGGGGCTTGCTGGAAACAGCAACAAATACTCCATTGCAATGGTCTAGTTGAGAGGTGAAAAAGGTGTGTTTTAACGCTTCAGCAGAGGTGTCAGAGAGTGCGGGGTGGAGACGGGAGATAGATTTGAGATGGAAGAAGGCAGACTTCGTGACAGAATATTAGACAACACGATGGCCCAGTGGAAAAATGTCCTTGCGCCCATCTGAGCACCCGTGGGCATGTTGGCACATTGCTATCTTGCTATCAAAAAACATGTCAGCCAGTGCCATGTGACC
>JAODTR010070957.1:0-15760 GCA_025399935.1 Amblyopsis rosae | reverse complement strand
ATAATCTAGTGTTTCTACACTGCCCTGGCTTTGTAATAAGGAACACAAAGTGGTGCAGGCTGCACAACACTATGTGTCACCAAAGTTGGTGACACAGATTTTGAGGTAGCACCCTATGGCATCGACTGGATTTCTGTATTATCAATAATGTAGTTATCCGATTAACCGAAAAAATAATCAATAGATTAATCGAAAAAATAATCGATAGATTAATCAACCAAACTAAATTATTGTTTGGTACAGCACGACTCTTCTGTCCTCTTCTGTGTATTTTGTTTGGGGACGTACCCTTTCTCAAGCACTTGATAGTGACAGACTTGACCCAAAACATTACAAGGTTCCAAGAGCGGCAAGTGGCGCAGTGGAAGAGCAGGGCAATAGGTGATCAAGAACTCACTGATTCAAACCCTGTTAACTACACACCAAGTGTAGAGGTGTCCTTGAGCAAGACACCTAACCCCTTAACTGCTCCCGGGGGTCAGGTGTCTCCTTGCATGCCTGCAATTGGTGTGTGATTGTGAGGCAAATAATGTAACGTGCTTTGGATAAAAGCAGTATATAAATACAGTCCATTTACCTTCCTTGGCTGGAATGGACTTTATTAAAATTCCATGATATTACAGAATTTACATGAATGTACTATAACTATAGCTTGATGTGTTGCTTACATAATACCAATGTCATTTTATGGTTATACTGTAGTCTCGCAACAGTAATCTGGTGTTCATTTAAAGTAAAGCTAATTTTTCAAAGTGGTAACAGCACAAAGTGTTATAGTCTACTGAACCTTTACCTTGCTAGTTATTTGATATAATTTTATTTTTACATTTATCTGCCTCAAAGTCTGTTTTTGTGGCATTGCTTTTTTAAGATGAACCTGAGTGATAAACTACCAGCTCCAGGCCAATAACATAACCAATAACATAGTCCAATAGGCCTACTGTGTTTTGAATGATTACCAACCATTGACATAATCCATCCATCTATTCATCTCCGACTTATTCATTCACGGTCATTGATATTAAAAAGGGGTTTAGGGCCCCCTGGTGGTCACGGGGCCCTAAGCAGTCGCTGCAGTAAACACAAACATTAGGCTACTGACGCGTTCTATCTCGAACTTATGAGAAAATAACACCACTCTGATGGCTACATTGGCATCAGATTTGGCGCAACACCATGTCGGCTACATGTAGGCCTATGTTGATCAATGTTAAAAATGTGCCTTTCCTTTTTGAACCAAAATGGCTGATATGGTGATATCAGTAGCTTACTTGGGTGTTCAAGCACTCATGAATTGGTATATTGGTTTTCTAAAATGAAATTATGCAAGCCTTGATTTATATCCAAACTGTAAAGGTTTTTAAAAAAATTAAATATATGTAACATGCTTACTTGCAGTTTTTAGGAGTTAATTAGGTCATTTTTGTGTATAGGGTTTAAAACCTGTGTTTTTAGCCATCTGCTCAACTCAGTCATTACACCATAAGCCCAGCAACAACTGTTGTGTAAGGTTGCCTAATGCATTTATATGGCTTATTGACAAGCTAGTGTGACTTGCATATATTTAGATTGGCGTACAACATAACTTTAACTGCACCAGTTATCCCACTAAACGAACAGAAACAGTTACATATCCACTCACATATCCACTCACCTTCAAATATCACAGCTCTTTATTTGTCACTGCATGGCCATGCTACAGTTATAACTTTGAAATTTGGAAGAAATCTCTTGACTGTATACTGTCATGCAGTGATTAATTAACATCATTCATTACAAAATCAAAGAGGAATCCTTTGAATTAGACACAAATGCAAACTAGATTGTAAAAGATTAATTTTATTCTCTAATTTTTATAGTCATTCATATAAGTTCGCTTTAATATAATGCAATATAGGTATTTTATATAAAAAGTGGTCTTTCATAAAAAAAAACACTAGCAAATAATGTTTATGAATTGTAGTTATTTACCAATGTAAGTGTTTACTGTAGAATCTGTCACATTATCAGTACTGCATCAGTTTTATTCTCACAGAGAGAACTATATTAAAGTTACATATGACAATGGCTACATTTACATGCACACAATGTTCTAGTTTTTGCCCTTATTCGGGAAATGACAATAACCCTACTGATGTTTACATGTCTGCTTAAAATGAATATTCCACTAGCATGTTAGTGTACATGCATTTGAAGTATATGTTGTAAAGATATGCCCTTTAAAGAACTTACTCACCCTACAGAAGAATTTCCCTACTTTTCAAACTGCATTAATGTGCTAATATATGGGAAAATGTAACGGCTGGATCCGATTGTGCTATTTTGCATATTTGCAACAAAATAGGTTTCTGCACATATCTTACCGTAAACAGGCAGCAGACCCAATGTCGTAAAATACAGTAAACTTGAGACTTATATTCCAAATCTGCTGTATACATGCTCCACAACCCTGAATAATATTGGCATATCCCAGCTGTCTTAATGGGAAAATGCGATATTCAGAAAAAAAAGCCTATTTCTCAATATCCAAACAGAAAATGCTGTTTACATGACATCAAATTCTGAATATTGCCATAGTTGGAATAATAGCGGAATACTAGTGTGCGCGTAGCCATTTACACTTTTTTAATAATTAGCTCTGCAGCTCTAGTCTATCATGTCAGCTTTCTCATTAAGGGGATTTCAGCATTGTGTGATATATTGTTGTAATGCACTACTTCTTAAAGAGAGAGACAGATAAAGCATTGCTAGCATGCAATCACCTGACATGTGGCTGGCCTCTGGTCAGGAATTTGTCATGAATCTCATTTGAAGAAGGTGTTACAGCTGTAGGCAAACTAGGCAAAGTATTGAGTTCTCAAGCATGAGCATGATATACATGTCTTCATTGTGTAGGACAATGGGGTCAGCATTTGTAAATTACTTCTGTTTTGAAATGTTTCATTTGCATCTGTGTGAAAGGGGAGCATTCTGCATGCTGCAAGGAATAGCAACGTTGTCTACTTTAAGCTTACTGCGAAATAGATTTTATTGTATATGGTTCAATGCTCCATCCCTTGTACATGATGTTAACATCTGAAAGATACACCATTCAAGTTTTCCACCTAGCCTCCCAATTATTATATTTGTCAGTCCCTGGCAGAGCTGAGGGTTAAAAGCTTTACAGACAGAATGGCGGTCACAACCTCTTCCTGCAGCCTGAATGTGTTCTTCAGCAGTACCAGTCAGGGCCCTTAAAACATCTCTGTTTAATTATTAAGGCTTTAACCCTGTTTGAGCTGGCACATTGCCAATCCTCTAATGTAAGTTGGGTTGGTGGCGTTGACCTTTATCAGTGACATTGTTCAATAACGCCTAATAATCTATAACATGAAACCGTAATAGCGCCAAATATAAAGGAGTAAAAGAAAGACCAATGATAGTAGTAAAAATCTATGCAGTGTATTGATGGTGAAGCTAAATATGCAAAATTGCACCACCTCTTTAAGAATTTGTTAATGTTTACATTTTCTGCCACTGGATGACACACTAAGCAACATCTCATAACATAACAAATGCTGTGTATGTAACACATATATAGTTCTATATAGTTCTATGTCACACACATAGTATATGCATTAACATGCACACACGGACCAGCTATGAAAACAGGAGCTTTGATTACAACTGCACAGAGAGTGTGATGTCTTTCTCTTCTCATGGACACCATTACGCCACTATATCTTCTTCACGCAGAAAATAGTTGTTTGCAGCTATTGGTTTGTTTGTATTAATGTATATAGGACTAATAGGACTCAAATAACTTTTTTGACACTCAAAATGTGCCTTTTAAAGGTTGTAAAAGGTTCTGTTCATTGCTAATGCTTATTCTATCTGAGATAAATCAACATTTATAATGTATTTCTTTGTAATCGTAAACTAAAAGCCACTTCATGGTTGGGCAAGAAGTCCATTTTAGTGGAACTTGGGGAAACATTTGTGTCATCTTTGATATTTTAGATTTTTTAAGAAAACAAATGATCTTTTGCTAGTGTTTGAATCTTTCTCAATAGAGGTACTAAACCCAGTGTTCATTTAAGTACATTTAAATATTTGTTTTAAATGTTTTCTGATTGAGTTAAAACTGGTTAACATTGGTCTGTGTCATAGGCATAGCTATTCATCTTTTCAGCAGAGCCAAAAAGGTTTTTATTCCACCATTTACTCATATTTGACTAGTTGTTGACTAGTAGATGCACGCATAATACTCACATCTAGCACCATATAAAGATACATATATAATACAAATGTGTTGGTTCAAGATCTGTCTGAATATGTCCCCAATGGTTGAAATGGGTAGGAGGTGTTTGGAAAAATATAAGCCTCTATGCAAATATTCTTGTCCTAAATAGGCACATTTTTTAATTCCTAAATTGTGCAGTAGGTGGAAACTGGAAAGATTCTCAAAACTGAATATTGCAATATCAGGGACCCTCCTATTCTTTTTACTATTGCTTTGCAATGGTAGTGACATATTGGGCATACTATACTATACATACACAAATATATGGCAAACAGATCCGTGTAATGATTTAAATAGGATCAATTTATGGGTTTATGTCAACCGATGTGACAATTTGTTCAGAGAAAGGGTTAGCTTTTTCTCATTATGGAATGTCAGCGGGAAGCTGATCCTGATCACAGTGCCTAATAGTAGGAGATGAAACGCAAACAGTACTTGTGGAGCTTTTACTGGAGCTAAAAGCTTTGTCTCCCTCATTGTTTGGCTTAAGGCAGCCAGGAAATGGCTCTCAGGTTGTAGACATACCGCGGCCTCTGAGGGCCAAATGACCGTGGGCTCATTAGTTAGCAGTCTGTCTGTGGTTGTCTGAAGAGAAAGTAGGCACAGCCTCATTGTGACACGATTTCAAATGGAGGGCTTAAACTCCACTTCCTCTTTTCTTATGCTATTTCTGGGACACTGCTAGTGCTAAATCCATTCGTGGGGAGTGAAACATTATGAAGATAGATGGAGGAGAACCCTGATAGAGAACAGAAGACACTTTTTTCTCAAGGACTCAAGGACACTTTTTTCAGTCACCAGACTTCAGCTTCAGCTCTAGCCTCCAGCTGTCTGGGTGTGAAATGCACATAATGCAAAACTAGCACAGTTATTTCTAATTGAGCATAGGTATTTTGCTCAGTTCTCTCATCTACAGAGTGAATCAAGTCAATAAACTGCAGGACCCTGCAGACAAGACCCTGAAAGTAAACCACCCAGTATATGTTATGGTGCTGTAATTTCATTAACATTTCAAATGCACTGCACTAACACAAGGTAAACAGATTGGTTTGTACAGTGTGTGGAAATATGTATTACTTTACTATAGCTAATGCTAATGCAAGTGTTGAGCTAAGATACTCTATGATGACGTGTGAGCTAAGAGGAAGAATGAATGTTTGTTTACACTACCGTATAGCAGGAGTCTCTCATGCTGTTGCCTTCCCACCCTGCCAGCTTTACACAACAGCAAGCATTAACAGTTATTTAACAGTTAACAGTATTTAACCAAATGTGTTAATGTATTAGAAGTAAAACCTCCATGCCAGCTGCTACAGGGCATAGTTACAATTTACTATTGATCACCATAGGCACAATTTGTGATCATATGATCATTTTGTGATCGTGTGTTTAATTCACAGACACCTTTCTTTTTTTTAATCTATTCCCAATCAGCAGCTTGTGAGATTTGTTATTTGTCTTTGTCATTATAGTTTAGTTATAAAATCAGTACAGTAGAGTATATTACTTTGCATTGCTTTACTTTAATTAATGTACATCACATTGACATATGTGTTATCTATCAGGTCTGTCTTAGGACCACAGTGAACCTGTGAGAAATCTCTAAAAAGATGTTGCTGGCATGTCTATGATGGATGCAGCTGTCTAATGCCATTGTGGACACAACACAGCCTTTATGGCAGGCACATTGAATGAGCGTACTAGCTGAAGCAGTTTTATGCAAAGTGATGCATGTGTTATTTGCTGTATTATTATTTCATTAGCATAAATGTGGCCTCAAGCACTGTTATTAAATTACTATTTTATTGTTTGTATACACGTGGAAGGAAGTGACTTACACCTCAATTTAGAAGCCAAATAGAATAGTTTCTTATCAGGGTTCCCAGAGTAGACAATATATTAGAGCAATGCACCAAAGTTTTTCACTGAAATTAATCCTACCTCTTTTATGTCCATAAGGAGCTCTACCATTAATCAAATAAATTAAATCTGTTTTGTGTGTTCATTGTTTAATAAATAAAAAAGGAATACCCTTAGAGGAAATGGCAGTTAGCATGTAATAAATTGCATCAGTCCAGACCAAGAAATCTTGAACAGCTCAGAAGTGGAAACAAGAATCCAATCTGACCAACCGTGTGACTGCACCCCAAATCATGGCAGTTAAATCACACAGCTTGGTTAAATGCAGCCCTATACCGTATGAAACTGAAGATACTGTGTTACTGGAACTCCTGAGAACCATTGGAACAGATAAACCCATATTACATATTCACCGAATATAGCAAATAATTGACAAATAATACAAATGTGATACTGAATTGACATTTTCTCATAGCATCAAGTGTGTCGTACCCTGCCCACACATTCTTTAGGTCCAAATTGTTATACCATTTGTGGAAATTGAGTTTGTATAGGATTCCACACAGTGCATTGACTAATGAATAGCTGTTAATGCATTCCCTGACGTAGATGTAATACTTGAGATGACATATGTCTTATATCGCTCTGCTGTTAAAAAAACAAAACAGAAAGATCCCTTCTTGCTATGATGTACTGTATATTGTTATGTTCAGATGTCTGTTACTACTGGCAACCCATCAAATATGTCAGGTAAAACCATTCCTCAAATGATTGGTGAGATGTTGCAGAGCTTATCAACAGTTGTAAGATACAGGAAAGGTTTTTCTCAACATGCTCCATTCCTGAAGAGGTTGCTTAGTTATGTTTTACTGTATATCCTTGTAATGTGGAGATGATAGAGGTTGGAGCGAGAGCTGTTTGATTTCTCCGGTGTTCCAAGGAAGGAAATACACCATTACCAAGGCAGTAGACGGGAACCGGCTGGAGGGCACCTGTCTCTTCTACCCGCTGTGGATTTACAACATCTGCTCCATGCAGGAGTGGAAGCCACCTCTTCTAGTTTATTCATTATTCCAACGCAGGGAATGAGGCTGTCAACCGTAATTACTAGGCCCACGCATTTAGATGTGGTCCATCTAACTTCACGAGACGGGAATCTTTATAAGGTTTTATCATGGTTTTGTTAATTATCTTTTTACTCAGTCGTGACTTCATGAGCCTCATGCTGTACACTACAGTCTATTCTCTGAGCATATTTCTCTGGACATGTGCATGAACAGTTCTCGTTGACACGACTCGTAACTTACCCGTTCTTATTACTTTAAATGTCATATTAATGGTCAGTCTGTGACATGCTGTCAGCTGGGTTTGTGTACAGTATATCGTCTGTCTCTGTCATCACCACAAAGCCCAATCTTATCCCTTTCCCATGGCTTGTTAGGTCCTAATTAACAGGCTAAAGTGAATGCCACTAAGCATTTGACAGGTCTGTGTGAGCATTGACTGTGGAACAAGAGACGCACTGCCAGAGATCTGGGGAAGCACTCCATATGGGTCCATTTGTCTGTGCTGCGTACCTCCTGGGGGATTTGTGATAGTTATATTATAACATGCACAAAAGGTGTATGATGAATGGTGTAAGGATCAGAAATCCCTTATAGTGTATATAAAGGCCTTATAGTGCTAAATCTGCAATAACAAGATACAAAGGCTCCTTTGCTAGGTGCGCCTGATGAGACTTACACTAAGGGTCTGCGGCCACATGTGCAAAAATGTGGCTTGGTCAAATGACCTGATCATTAACGTTTAACCGTGGAAACTAAATGGACCCGCGTCTCAGCTCAAATCCTTTGGTTGTATTGTTATTCCTTTAGGGAGGCTGATGCCCTGCATATCTCATGGCTGGAACTGTATTGAGTCCCAGCTTGATGTCTGCATGACAGGCTTGCAGAACAAGCTGCCTGATGTTACCTGCCTCAGTGCTTTTGTACATGCCCTTTGAACTTACTGTAGAAGGAACTGCTTTAGCCAGACAAAACAACAGGGCAGTTACTGAAAAAGCTAAAGAAAAAAAGATGGAGTGGAAACTAACCAGGGTCCAGAATAAATTGTGATATGATATGACTATGATAATATGTGATGACTGTTCACTGTAGTCTGGCAGGAAATCTTGGAATTGGACGTTCCCGAAAGGCATCTCTCAGTAATGACACATTTATAAGGGTGCACAAGCATTTATTTTGTATTGAAGTGCACTGCAAAAATCTACCTCATGGCGAGCTACGATAAACGGTTCCATAGAGAATAACAATCATTGAATTACCCTGTTCCATACTGCAGCATCCCGTTCAGTTAGGCGCTAAATTAAAAATACACACATTACTGTATAGTTATGCCAGACTAGTGTGAACAAAAAAAGGGTTTTCTATCCAGTTTTTTTTACCCAATGAAAGATGTGGATTCATTTGTTAGTACCGGTACCTAGTGTGACTAATTAAACAATTAACTTGTTTGTGGGACATCAGGTGTTGCTAAGCAAAATCAGGTAATCCGATAGGGTAGAATTCTGAAATGGCAAATTTGGCAGTTGGAGGAAAAGAGCCAATCATCTGCTTTGTAACTGCCAAGCATTAACCTATTTAACCAATCATGTGGTTGCACTGATGCAAACCAAGTCACCAATATGTGTCACCATAATTCATATTCATATTTGCAGGGTGCGATTTGTGAAAAACAAAAACAAATGGGTATCATTTTTTTTGGTGAAACACTTACAAAGAAACACAGTGGACATGCATTCTATTATTGCAGTTGCAAAAGCAACATTTAAAGAATGATTAAAAACTAACACATTTGTGCAATTTCAAGAACGCTAGTCTCACGGGGTATTTTTACTATGCCCATGCAGACTGGACATGGGGACTGCAATCATAAACAAAACATGAGGCCAAAGAAACCAGGATAATCGCGTATCCATCTATCGTCAATCAACTGTTCTCAAATTGAAGTATTTTGTGTTTATTTATAGGCGGCGTACAACGTCGCAACGTGACATACTGTAGCCTGCAGGGCACTGACTGGCAGACAACTGAGATGGGTTAATACTGGGATTGTTGCCCCACATTGTCATACATTTGCCTGTTTTACGTTTTCCCAGTGGGTTGGCTATCATGAATGATATTCTGTACACACGTTGGTGTACAGTTAAACACACAAAATTTATGTACCTTCATGTATTAGATTCTGTCGTACTTGTAGCAGATCACTTCTTGTTGCCAGATTGTTTATCAACAACTTGTTAATTTTGGCATGCACTCGTCTAAATGCATGCATCAAGCCATGACAGTTTACAGCTCTATTCAGAAGAATGGCTCTGATTTACATGAACGTTAGCTTAAAACAAAACAAAATTATCCAGTATTTTATTCGTTTATATCACACTATGCAAATCGACATAGAAAAATATGACAAACAAATCCCTCTAAACTTTACGCGCCTAGCTAAAGTTGCTAGCGGCCCGGTCCATTAATGGCAGTGGCCTACCGGGAAATGTCTCGCAATCCAACTCTTCTCAAAATAAATGTAATCATGTTCACTCTTAGCAGGGAGCCACCACTGTTTCAATTAAAAGGCAGGAACATAAAATATATTTTATAATATTTTAGGTGTTTTATATGGTATATTTGTGAAATAACAGCATTAATTAAGAGGGGGGAATAAATCTTGTCCTCACCAGGGATATAAATAATCCTGCAGAGGGAGGCAGGAACATATAGACCAGAGGGGGGAAAATCTCACCTATATCCACCGGCAAATCGCACCCTGCGTATTTGTATTCGTATAAAAGTGAAAATTAGCATAACAATCCTGAAAAATTAGGAAAACGTTCGAAGGTGTCATGCCAAATGTGTACTCCTCCCCCCGCTGACTGCCATATATGGGAGCACGTGCAGCTAGCGTACAGCTGTATTGCACCAGAGGCTGTCTACAGCTGTTCTTATGACTGGAATAGGCTATCAAGCAAATACATATCCAGTAACTTAGTATTAGTCTTTGTACAACTTGTCATGTGTAGATCGGATTCGAAACAATTACAAAGTTAGACCTACAACTGCTACACTACTAAAGCATAGCAACTTTGCTAGATAGTGCTGTATTTCTCCAGTGTGATATATGCAAGTGTGTCACAGTTGTAGCAATGTAGCCTACTACTACCTTTTGTGCATTTTGACTATATTCCGGCTGCACTCAGCGCAGCTCTATTCAGTTCACTTTTCTGTGACTACTACTCGTAAGCTATCTTCATGTCATGTCAGCAAAACAGGTGGAGAACAAACATCCTGTTGTTAGTACTAGTATGTTATTGATCTTTTATACTTTTTTTATTTTATTTTTTATTTTGATCCCTACACCCTTTCCCTACAGGAGGTGTTTTCAACCTCCGACCAGGCCGTCATTGTAAAGAATAATTTGTTCTGAATCTGAGCTGACCTGCCTGGTAAAATAAAGCTTTAAAATAAATAAATAAAAATCGCTGCTTTTTGCATATGATGGTATCATCGGCCCGTGACCTCCAGCACTCACTGGATCGGTTTGCAGCTGAGTGTGAAGCGGCTAGGAGGATTAGCACCGCTAAATCTGAGGCCATGGTTTTCAGCAGAAAACCAAAGGATTGCCTGCTCCGGGTAGTGTGACGGCCCTGCCTTCTTTTAACAGGGCCTGTGATTGTTTTCTCCTTATTGGTCTATTTGTTGGTCTGCCTTTTTACTGGTTAATCAGTCGGCTGACTTTTGTTGGGTTAGTTGGACAGTCGCTCGGTTTTCTGGTTCCAATGGCTGGTGCTTTGGTTAGTTTGTTTGGATGGTTAGTTGTTGGTAAGCTTTGCATCTAGGTTGTGCATTTTGGTTGTGCTCCATAGTGGTGCGTATTGGTTAGTTGGCTGATTGCTTGCATCTGGGATGTGCTTCTTAGGTGTGCGTCTTGATTCGTTGGTTGGGTGGTTCTGCATCTGGGTTGTGCATTTATGGTAGCGCTTCTTGGTCATTTGGGTTGTTGGCTTTTGGTCCTTGTCTGCCTGACTATGCTACTTGAGATCGGGGGCATCTTACATTGACCTTGATTTGTAGGTTACGAGGTATAAACTTGTTTTTAAGGGGGAGAAGGACCTGTGATTGTTTTCTCCTTATTGGCTGGATGAGTAGGCCCTAATTAGTATAATGAAGTGCACCTGGGCCTTTCACTTATATAGCAGTGTGTTGCAGCACACTGTAGTACATACAGTACATTCAGTACATACACCTACAGATATTCACACCTCATTGTATGTTATTCTGTTAGTTAGTTTGGAGTTTTGTGTTCTGTTAAATTACAGCCATTGAGCTAGACCGTAACAGTAGGGAATGAGTCCTTACCCCAAGTGAAGGTGTTCAAGTACCTCAGGGTCTTGTTCGCGAGTGAGGGAACATTGGAGCGGGAGATTGGCCAGAGAATCGGATCTGCGGAATCGGTATTACAGTACAATAACTTTACTGCACCGTTGTGACGAAAAGAGAGCTGAGCCGGAAGGCAAAGCTCTCAATCTACCTGGCAATTTGCGTTCCGTTCCTTACCTATGGTCATGAAGGGTGGGTCATGGCCGAAAGAACTAGATCACCGGTACAAGCTGCCAAAATAGGTTTTCTCAGGAGCGTGGCGGGCATCTCCCTTAGATTGGGTTGGGTACATCAGAACTACCGAGTACTGTTTGAGGTAAAATCAATCGATACCAGATTTCTGTACCTTAGAGCGCGTAAAGAGAGAAACGCAAGTGAGATTACATCCCTGCACAGCCTGCAGCTTGTTCATTGTTCAACACAATCACGGCTACAGCGAGCCAAAGCAGCTTTTTTCTGTACTTTACTCCCAATTATAGTTTTGTCGTTCATGGAGGGTTAAATTTATCCTGCGCTGGCTGGAGTCTTGATAAAAAATAAATATAGTTCTGGCCTATTTATATATTGCGAATTTTTCGCTGTGCCGTCATCTAAGCTAAAGGAGTTTCCAGTCTCAAGTCTTCATGCTCAAGGAATAAAAGCCTTTTTACTTTACCATGTTGCGTATCTATGTATCATTCTGGAAGTGAATCTTAATATGCACTATCCTATCAAGGGCCCCCATCCATGGTGGGGAACCATTCGAGGGCACAACACTGCTTGCAGCTATCGACAAAACATTGTCAGGTGTTCATGTAAAAGACTAAGTAGTTGTAGTTGAGACTGGAGCAGTGAGATAAACAGACCGCTGTAGAAGGGACACAGCAAACTCTTTCAGCGGAATGTTAAGAGCAGGATTTAGGTCACATGCGCCCACGTCTCCGGTGTAGAACACAGGTAAGATCAAACTAGGCATATTGTTTATAGCACCAATATTTACAACTTCCTCGTTTCAGATTTTACCCTGTAGGCTACAACTACAATTAATGTCACTATTGCACAATAATGCTTAAATTAGGCTATAGGCTAAAGCAGAATTTCTAAAACACGTTGTTTGCAAAGAGTCAGTCACTCAGTTTTTTTTCATAGGCAACATTAAATTACTGTAATGTTATTACAGAGAGTACCAAAAAAAGGTGCTGTTAGGTAACAGTACCGAATTTGAGGTACCGGACCGGCAGCGGTATCGGTATCGATTCAAATGTGAAAGGGTACCCAACCCTACCCTTAGAGATAGGGTGAGAAGCTCGGCTATCCGTGAGGAACTTGGAGTAGAGCCACTGTTTGCGTTCAATTAATAACATGCAATTGTTTCCTGACTTCATAATCTACCTACCTTAAGTTTACCATAATTTTCCATTTGGCATTTCTCTAGTCATTCTTCTGGGGTGGGAATGAAACAATTTATATAGTCAGTGATGCAATTAGACCTTTATTCAAAAGGTACATGTATAGCAAGTTTCAGTGCACATGAGAATCCTTCAAAGGCTGATAGGAAGTGTAATGCATTACGTTTATTATAAGTTGGGCTTGACAGTTCTGGTATTCAGACAAATTAGAGAAGGAAAGCAATTTGTGATTATCATACAAATGGTAGGCTAATGTAGTGTTTAAAGAAATTACACTGTGAAGCCAACTATGGGTAGAATGTGATTCCATAGGATGGACCCCAATACTGTAGCCTCTGACCTCAGGAAATCTACACTCATTTATTCTCTTTATCGTCTCTCTATCTTCTTTCTCTCGTTCTCTCTATTTTATGTCTCTCTGTCATTTATTTCCAGCCCTTTTTCCTAATTTCCCAGAGAACAGAGAGAGAGCCCTTGGAAATAGAGAACAAAATATAATTTATCATTTCATTTTGATACATTTAATAGTATAGCACATGACATACTGAAAAAAGCATAGCGTTTATTGTATGGATTACAGAGAGTTGGTGCTTGGTAAGAACAGTGTTGTAATAATGTTGCTTTTTATTTATGGATTACAGAGAGGTGGTGCTTGGTAAGAACAGTGTTGTGATAATATTGCTTTTTATTTATGGATTACAGAGAGGTGGTGCTTGGTAAGAACAGTGTTGTGATAATATTGCTTTTTTCAGTAGCTAGTAGTGTAACTAATTACTTTTTCCAAAACAGTTTTACACTATTACACTTACTAATCCAAGCACTTTACTGCATTACAAGAACAAGATTTCTGGTCCTATAATTTAGGATAGGCTAATTGAACCAACCTGTCCAATCATCTGGTTTGAGAGGCTGAAATGTTTTCACTTTGGCTGATTGTTGACTCCTAAGATTAATTATTGTTCCAATAAAGAGGATTCAATTCTAAAATGAGCTGGCTACCAGGTTGTAAGGGGTGAGGCAGGGTAGTGATTGTGAAAGTAATATAGTAATGTAACTAATTACTTTTAATACCCAGTTATAAGTAAAGTAATATTATTACTTTGTGAATGAGTAATAAGTAACTAGTAACTTATTACAACTCCTTAATAACTTGCCAAACACTGGTTATGAATAGTAGTTTCTGATGTTACCAGTTAATTGCAGTACCATTCTTTTAACTGGCACAAGACTGCATATTAATTTATGAATTCTGACCATACAAACCATATAATTTGTCTGCCATGTAATATGGAAGGCTTTCAAATGATTACCGTTGCAAACACATTGAACGTTATCCATGCCACTTATCTAGTTATTGATATGTTTGTACATGCAAGCTTTCCTCCAGGCACTATGTTAGAGATAATTATTTACAACATTGTTTTGACTTGTTGCAAGTGGAAGTAAAATTGAAGTGGTAAAAAGAAACTTTGAACACACCATTGCTTACAATCAAGTGTACACACTTGTAAAATAGCTATTCCTTGAGGAGAATGCATCAGCCACTCAGAATGCATCTTTGTGTTTAAACCAAGAATCTGTTTGCCTGTATTTGTACAACAACCCCAAACCAGTAGATGAAAGTTTCTCATGAAAAATTTAATTATGGAAATATATCAGATGCATATAGGTGAAAACAGCCTATGCAAATACTGTATGATCTATGTCTGATTATACACACTGAGCTACTACATTTGGTGCAGTATAGCTGCTCTGGATTATAATAGAGTCACGTCACCACAACCACCCAAGTCCAGGTGGTGGCTGTCACACCACCGCCTTATGAATCAGTTTTATTACATGCTAATGAGCAGAGAGAATGCTAAGCTTTGACTGCTACCCTTATATCTGCCATCCTCCTCCTGCAACTGACAGTACATTTTCTATAGACATATTGTGAGGATGACTGACAGCCTCGAAGACGACAAATTAGCACCATGGCTACACACCCTGGAAGATTGAATTTCACATTTAATTTTCACGTTTTCTTTTCTTCAATACAACACTACCTTTACTAGTGACACTTTGAAGAGCTAGAGATCGATTGAACAGGTTTTTACAGACATCAAAGTACCAGTACAAGCAGTGGTGCAGGAGATGTTTTTTAGGTGGGGGGGATGAAAGTGTGAGGAAAAATATCACACTAATATATATATATATATATATATCACTAATATTGCTGTTAAGCCTGTAAAACTATGCTTTTAGTTATCAAAACTAAACATGACAATAGAGTGAAATACGTCCCACCCATGACTGGAATCCTGCTCCCCTGCACAACAGACAAACACATTACATGGTTACCACCAGAAAGCTATTATATATAGCACCATCGCATGTATTGTAGTATTTGAGAGTAAGATTTACGTAATTTATGGCTGCTGGCAGCGCAACTGTCTTGACATCGTTACACATGTTTATGACATAGACTATACTACTGTACACTGGTCAACGTGCCAACATGATCACTGGTCAACAGCACACACCATTATATATCTCCCCATTAAAAAAAGAAGAAAAACGATCTGAAATATTCCTCGTCCAAGAACGGTCATATGCCTACATTATGCCCAGGGGAATTGTCAAGCTTTTAGGGGAAATGCCGAACTGGTGCACGTTTTAGACTACACATTTTTTCGCTTTTCTGAAGCCAAAAAAGCAAGAGGAGATACCAACATAAACACATGAACAGGACATCAAAGGTATGGTATCTGATGATCCAAGACGAAAACTAACTTTACTGTATGGTACAGTAAAGT
>JAODTR010070946.1:0-15761 GCA_025399935.1 Amblyopsis rosae | reverse complement strand
CACACGGCTGAAGGCAATCGATCTAATTGCACGTGTGGGTGTGAGGCGCTGGGGATGTGGACAGTCCTTCCCCGGTCTGGCCACACTGGCGAGACCAGCGAAGTGTCACACTATATTATAGGCTACATTGTACAACTCCCGGCCTACCTAGTTTTATGGCCCACACATACAATACAACTCATCAACAGCCTACAATGTTTTACGTACCAAGGTTTTCATCGGATTTACATACAAACAAATCTTATGAAATGTTTATTTTTATGAAAGTCCGTACTGTATGCACTACACAATGATATGTAAACAGTTGAAGTTTGAAAGCACACACATTCACAGACAAGACAAACTAATCAACGGAAGACAGCTTGCATGCTGAGTTCAACAATGGTTTGCCGGGTATCCTTGGAAACGGCTACGCTGACCTCTGTAGTGCTATGTGACTGTCACACATCCCCACCTGCCTTAACAGAATATTAAAATCAGCGTGGAACATGTAAGAAAAAATATATTTCCCATATATCATACTTATTCATTTAGGTATGCAGATGATTCGCTCGCCCCAGGGTTTGTCTTTAAAGTAATTACCATTACCCAACTAATATTTTATAATGCAGTATTTTCATCTGAATGATAGCAGTGGTAGCGTTCAGCTATATACTGATACAGTCCACACAGTTAGTGAACTATAAAACATTCCCCGTTAAACTCTATAAACATGATTCCACTGCTGTGGCAATACGCAGGAAACTGCAGCCTGAATAAATCATACGTAACAATGTGATAAGTTAAGAGCGAAGCTTACATGAGCACTGTAGAAACACGTCCAACGATGTACAGAGGCAGATGATTAAAAAACATATTGTTAATGTAGCCCATACATCATGTGACACGGTTGATTTATACTTTTGAAAAGTTTGACCAGTGTTGCATTGTAGACAAGGCATACCATACTGAAGTGAACACTTCATTCTAACTATTGGTTTTTGGCCACACACACACACACAATCATGGACGCATGAAAATGCAGTGTAGAAAACTTGTGCAAATATGCTGCCGATGCTGGCAGGAAAACCATGAATTGAGTTTCACACTGTTTGTACCTCAGAATAACACTACGCTACTGTTAGAGTGTCTCTCCAATCATAGCATACATGATGCAGATGTCAAATACAACATTATTCCGGTTCCGCTCAGTTATTTACGCAGAGCAAAATGTCAGTGTGAGGGTGTGAACAAGCCTTAAATTGGACCATTTTCACAGTAAACAAGAGGAATGCTTACTTAGTTTTCATGCCAGCAGTAGCTAGATATTCATAAGATTGTCTGCCGCATTTGACAGACAGCAGTCACTGAAGCACATACATCATCCAGATAGTACAGTAATCTTAAGCACGGTACATGTTTCAACACTTTCCAACACGACCATTAATATGCTACAGTATTCAAAATGCACATAATACCGTTTTTACAAGAACCAAAGAGCAGACCACATCACCCCTATTCTAAAATCTTCACTGGCTTCTGGGTTATTGATTATAAAGCATCATGACTCATCTATAAATCATTACATGGAAAATACAGTATATAGGAAATTGTACATCTTTTGAAGCGACTCACCCAAAAAAAATTACCTTTAAATCTAGATTTAAATGTCTTTCAAAGAGCTTTAGTTAAGTGATTACTTGGGTAATATAATTTGCTGAAGTTTTACAATACACATTTATTTTATTTTCTGTTCAAATGTTCTATTCTAGATTTATGTTATTTTCTGTTCTTAGTTGTAAAGCGCTTTGAATTGCCACTGACTATGAAATGTGCTACTGTATTTAATATGACACTGTCTTGCCCAGAAGCTATGAGAAGAGAGCAGGCCGGTAATAATGTCTCTGGTATTATTTGGAGTATTTATTTCCAAAGAAGAAAAGTATTTAATTGATACGTGCATCTCTGTAATCACTGGTCACTTAGTGCTTCTGAACTAAAAGGGATAATCTGCTGCATCCAATAATGGGATTTCGACAAAATACTTAGATGAGCATGCACCAACTCACCCAAATACAGTGCTACTCCAAGTGCAGGCGCACACACACACACACACACACACACACACACACACACACACTAGAGCTGTCCTATCCCCTACCAAAGCGTTGTGTTAATCCTTCGTCTGTTGATTACAGCTTTACAGAAGACACAGAGGCAGTGTGTTGTGTAGGAACTTAGAGGATTTATTTATGATTGGTTTAAAGCTGCTGTGTGTGCACATTTCACTCTCCATTATATTATTTTATTTGATCTATTTATTTGTTTGTTTGTTTCTTTATTATCATCCTGCCGCATTGAAGTACAGTGCTCATTTAAAAAAAGTCAAAACTGTAGTAATTAGTTGACATTTTATATGGGGCTTTGTCATTTGTACATGTTTGTACTGTATGTTGTGGGCATGGTGTAGAATAGACACAAAGGCGGCAACAGCTCCACACACAGAATGTGCATGCACGTATGCACATAAACCACAGCATGGGGGCCAGGCACACACCTGGTGCAAGGATTGCCATCAGCGGAAGCCTCTTAATACTGTCAGTCTATTTTACAGCCAGCCTCACAGTGATGGCAAGACACACATTAAGGGCTTCTGTATAATTGGCTTCAGCTGTTCACATGGGCATGCAAAGCCCTAACACAGTGACATAATAAGGTGTTAAAGGGGAAACACATATATATCGAATCTATATCAAAATCAAGTCATATTTGGTATGAAAGCTGGGGTTTATCAACATAGAGAGCATTACTTTGATACAGACACATCACAAGCATGCTGTGATGTAGGAACAAGTATAGTATGTGATGAAATACATGGTAAAAACACAAACAAGGCATTGTACTGTATAGCTGACTAGTCTAGTGTTGCAACATCAAATGTTACATTGTAATCTGGCTAGCCATATTGGCAAGCATATTGCTCCACTGTAGTTCTTACTTTTTGTGAAGGTGTGTGTCTTAAACTCACTTGTGCAAACGATTTGCTTGTCTTGTGCAGAAACACCCTGACTGTCGAACCATATCAATGCCTGATGAAATTGTCACCACTTTACCATAATAGACTCACCCCGGAATTCCACTGGGTCCGTGTGTGGAGCGTGTGCAACGCGTTCCGGCTCTGACGCGGCCTCCGGAGCTGATCGTGGCCACTCCAGTCAATGCTTTCACTTCCACCACACGCGACGCGTCCCAGAAACGGCTCTCCGCTCTGCTTCGCTACAGATTAGGGTTGATCAGCGCTGTGCCTATTTTTGACGGATGCCGCAGCCAAAGCACGCTACTCAAAAACGAAATACAATTGAAATCGTATATGCAAAACAAAGTATGCAGACTCTTGATTGTATTTAATATGAGTTTTATAACACCACAAATCCGTTTAATAAGAACAATTCCAGAAAGGTCAATGTTGAATATAATTGCAGTAGTTTTTGGGAGTGGAAGTGAATGAAAGTAAGTCAATGTCGGACCAGGCAAAGTAGTTTTTATTGACCTCGCCAATACAACTGCTTTGCAGCACTATGCTTTTGAAATGCTCCCGGTGGAAGTTGACGCTTCCAGAGGACGGAACAAACCCGTGTCGGAGCCGGAACGCTGCGCACACGTGCCCAGAGGAATCCCGGGGTCAGACTAATATTATTTTGTACTGAAATGGAAATGCATTGCGACACTTTGTGCAAAGCTAGAGTAAACACTATTTATTCATGGTGAATCTTTTCAAATAAAGAATCAAGTAAGCATCTTAAGATTTGGACATAATAGGCCTTCAAAAATACACGTACAGTATAAGCTGTTAATAGTTGCATTGAGGTAATGTACAGTAATGCAATAAACACCAAAACCCACAGCTAGCTGCTACTTCCAGCCACTGCAATAGTTTCCCAGCATGTCATCAGACGGATGTTTAGTCAACACTGAACAGATATTGATCTTTATTTTGAACCTTGTCAGTTTTTGTGCATGTGAGATGGGGCTTGCCGTGGGCTTTCTGCTAGCAACTTGCAAACTACGCTAATATGTATTTTGACTGTCAGTGTTTCTAAGGTATAGAAACGTGATGACACATTTTTGCCCTGCATAAATAATAACATAATGTACACATAGGCTACTATATGTATGATAATAAAAACATATATTTCTTTGCCAATTAACAAAAAGTGTAAGCATAGCCGTTGTCTGCTACACATTGTAATGCCACACGACATACATAGCTACATGAAATATGCATGCAGCGTTGAATAGGAATGTGGTTTATATCTCCCAGCTACAGGTGGTCTTCTGTTTAATTGGCTGTTTGCCAAGGTTGATGTTAACATGTGGCCATGCATGTCAATGTTACACCAGCTTACCCCATCTGTCAGGTGCTCACTAAAGTTTATTCCACCTGGCCATGCAAACTACTACCATTGTGCTACTTTCTTCAATTCCTATTATTCTTGGATGCATTTCATCACCCAGTACATTCCTGCCTTTCTCCACCTGTCTATTTTGACCCTCTCTATATTCTTCCTCTCCTACCATCATTCTATTTCATCCTACATTGGTTTTATCAAACCATATATTTTCTTGTTTTGTCTCCCTGTGAAGGCTACGCGACTCTCTCGATCCCTCTGGTGTTTGAAAAGTGGAACTGCAGCTGGAACTTGACCACAGAAGACCATGCAATGTAAAGCACTAACCCCGTATCATGCAGACAAATAAAATAACACAAACTTGAACTTGCACAAAGAACATTAATTGGTTAAATAGTGCATCATTATTCAAACACCATCCATGTTGTATACAAAAGCATTTGTGTCACATAAACGAGGAAAAAGAGAATAATTCTGTAACTTGACAACTGCCTATAGTGTTGCTCTCTACAACATGCTTTGTGTTCAACAGATCTACAATTTGTTAAATAAAAATATCTCAATCAATTATAAATTACATAAAAACACACGCACCTCTATATTAATCTACACACTTTCTCTGAGACCTTTAAGTATGTTTGATATAAACACCATTAACAAAAAAAAATAAATTGCTTGGCCTAATTATGAATTACAGAATAGTGTGCAAGATCTAATGTCATTGCACATATTTTAAAACCACAACACCATAGCAGAATTAGCATTCGGTCATAACATTCCAGACCACTTAAAGTTAAGTTGTACATTATCTCTGTGCTCGGATTCCACCGAAAACCATTAAGTGGATGAAACACACGTACGTGCACACGACATTGGGTATTCCCTGGAAGTACAGGCGTGTCCAGAGTGACACGCCTGTACTAACCCTCATACAGCCCACCGCCAACCTATATCGACAGTATAGCAGGGCTGAAGCACTGAGGCACTGTCCAAACCATCCACGAGTCTTTCTGCCTCATCCTCCTCCCCTCTCACGTCGCGCCTCTCGCTGCTTTTCCCAGCAACTTCCTCTGAAACCACCCTACCCTCCCATCATCACCCACTTAGCCCCAGAAGCCCTGAATTAGCAGGGCAGAGGCTGCCGCACGTACACCCTCCGAGCAGCTCTTGTGGGGGTCCATACGGGAGGCGCTGACAGTAGGCGCGTTTGCTCTCCCGCAGATAGCACACGGAACAGAGGCTACAGCCTTCACTTACTCTACAGCTACACGCTCTATACAGCCCCCCACCCCATCCTCCCAACATGACTGAACTCGCCAAAGTGGTTGCCTGGCAACAGCGCAGCACACACAACTCAACAGTGGTGATATGTTCAGAGGTGGAAGTGTGGGGGACTACAGACAACAGAGGAGGAGACAGGGTGTACAAACCACAGGTTGGTTCCCTCGAATAAACAGCAAAGCTGAAGAGAATGACTTGGGGCAGCAGCAGCAGCAGCACTGGTCTTTCTCTTCCTATCCTCCTTTTACACTGAGACCGTCAGGGAGAACTTGTTGAACCTGCGGAGTTGAAGTTGGACATGTGCACACAGCATACTGTATAGGCTACCTTGATCAAACTTGCAACTTTTTGGAACAGTATTGATTGATCTTTACTTTTATTGATTAGGAGAATGCTGGGATGGGATGCTGTAGTTTGTGTACACACATAAAAAAAAGAAACCGTATCATGTTCAAGTACCATGTTCATACAGTGTGTAAAGCCTTTTTGAAAAGGACTGTTCTTATGGTCACACGTGTCGGGCCTACATGCATGCACACATACCCACAACATGTGAGATGTGTCTTTATCTGGCCTGTAGTCGTTGTTGCCTTCCTCCCCATAGAACAGGTCACGTCACACACGAGTTCAGTGGACAAGCATTCACGCACACTCTTCTCGATAACAGGAGCCAAAAGATCATTATTTATAGCTTGGCAGCCAAATCAGCAAGCAGATTCTGCGCTCCTGCGTTCCACCTGTATCGGTCTTGCCTTACACACAACACTGGCCCAGAAAATGCTGCCCTCTGTCTTGGCACCACTTCAGTCAGCTAGGGATGCACCCCCTCCCTTTGGCCCGCATTAGCCCAGACTGACACCGTCGGAAATCCTGGGTTAAACGGGCCGCTAACCCTAACCTACAATATGGTTGCCCTTTGAAATTCCTGCTCTGCCTGAGCCATGCTTAGTGATAGTAGAGGAAACAGTCGCTCATATATAGTCGCTTTATACAGCGTCAACAAACAAACCTGCACACAACATGTGCTGATACCACGAGGTACACATATTCACTCTACTCACACATTTAGAAGAAACCCAACCCTCCATCTTCATGCAGGCAAACCACACACACACACACACACACAGTCCTCAGTGCCTCCTCAGCAGATGGGAGCAAGAAATGAAGGCAGTAAGTTAACCTGCTCGGTCGTCGCGGTGATATTTCAGCAGGCAGATAACAGTCGGCGAGGGTACTGTTGGCATTTGTGTGTACGTCAGTCTATGCGCTTGTGTGTGTGTGTGTGTGTGTGCGCATTTAATGAGGACCCCATCTTTACTGTCACAACGGGTTTGAGACGATAGACAGAGGAGCGTATATACAGGGAGTGATGAGTCATACTGGAGAGAGGGAGTGAGTAAACAAAATAGTGGAAGGAGAGAGAGGGAGATGTTCTGTTTCTAAAAATAGATTAATCACAGCAGAAACGGAGAGAAAAGAGAGAGATGGGCAGTGTTTCAGAGTGATATATGTCTGGGATAGGTAGATAAATCCATTACAGTGGAGCTTATAAATCAGCAGGTAAACAAAGCCCGTGGTGTTTGGACTTGGTGTTGCAGTGGCGTCGCTCTTTAAAGGGGCTGTCTTCGTTATCAGTCCACATCAAATGAAACCTGTGCTCCTTTGATCGCCGCTCAGACCCAAGTCTATTCATTATTAACAGAGCAGAAGCTGTGTGTGTGTGTGTGTGTGTGTGTGTTTACATCTGCGTAGGTGAGATTCTGGGGTCATGGCACCCCCCTCTTTGTGTCCACGTGAGGAGAATTCTGAGCGACAGGGAACCCAGCAGAAGAAGAGAAGCCACTGCTACTCTCTGTCTTGCCCTGCTCATGTACTGTGTGCGAGCTACTGTATTAAGCAGTTATTCCTCTTTGCTATCTTTGCCTCTTCTGTGTTCTCTTCTCTGGCTCTGCAGTGTAACACACACACACACACACACACTCTATCCTTAATATGCTCACACATACACACACACACACACACACACATTGTGTGTGCTACGCATATGCATATACTAAGAAACAGTAACTACCCCCTTGAAGAAACACACACGTGCACACACACACATGCACAGAGATAAAAGAAATGCATGCACTGCACACACGTGCATGTTCTCCATTCTCCTGTAGAACATGCACACACACACACAAACACGTACATATTCCCCACTCCACTGTTGAACACACACACACACACACACACACATGCATATTCCTCACCCCCCTGTGGAACACACACACAAACCCACACAAACACACTTTGCTGTAGAAAAGCTATGATAATAAAACTATGAGAACATCTGCTGCAGGAGACAGACCTTCCTGTGGGGAAGGTAGTACCATATCTCCTCTCTCTCTCTCTCTCCCCCCCTCTCTCTCTCTCTCTCTCACCTTCCCCTAGTGCCTCTTCCACTACTACATTATCGCTACATTATCTCTTGCTCCCACACACACACACAGCCTTTAGAGGCTCGCTCTTCCATTTATCTTTTAACTCTTTTGTTATCTCTCTGTTACCCTCTCGATCTCTGCTCTCTCTCCTCTCCAGCTGTGGCTGTCCTGTCCTCCTTCAACAGCCCCCTCCACCTCTTCTCTCCGCCAGACACGCCCCACTCACCGCTGCCCCCCGTTGGCCGGTTACACCACTGCATTTTAATTGACTCTGCATCCAGTGCCTCACTTACCATCGCGTCAACTCTCTCCTTTTTTACCTTTGTGCACGCGTACGCACACGCACACACACACACACGCACACACACACACGCATAAACTGTGTTAATGTATTCATAAATCTAATCCTGTTTGCATAATAGATTTTGCACAGGTGCGTTTGCATGCACATGTAGAGGTGTTCTGCAATCTCTCTCTCTCTCTCTCTCTCTCTCTCTCTCTCTCTCTCTCTCTCTCTCTCTATATCACAAACACGCACAGCTATACACTCATAACAACAGATTTGTTTGTACAGTACTTAGAGATCGGTTACTGTGGTCTGTTCAACACATTTAATGGAATAAATGACTCAACACAGTAGGGGGTGCTGGAAGCCACGGTGAATTAGTCATTTGAAATAAAGGATAAGGAGAAGTGCAGGCGGGATGAGGGAAGGAGAGAAGAGGAATAAAGGGAGAGAGTAAGGGACATAAGAGAAGCTGGGTAAATGTTATTTCATATTCCCTTAGTGTTCACCTTCTACAAACAATACAATCAGATGGATGCGCTTTGGCAAGTTCTCTCCTCTCCTTTCCTCGTCTCCTTCTCTCCTTATCTCCTCCCCCCTCACCTCCCTCTCCGGAGCTTCATGTGACATTGGTTTTACCGTGTCAGTGTAGGCTCTGTGAGGTAATAGTCATCAACATGTCGGCGAGCGAAGTATGTATTGTAATTGCTGTGCTAACAAGAACCAGTAGGTTGCAGTAACCTTCACACAGGGTTGGTGCTCTATTATTAACTTCTAATTTCAATGTTCTCTTCTGCGGCCAGTGAGGCTGAAATCACAAAAACACATTTATTATAAGAATATTTGTTAACATCTTGGAAAACAGTGGCTTTTAAAAAATATGCAAAACACTCTGATGTGCAATGTGTTATACAATGGCCGCATGGTCTCAAAATGTAAGATACAAATTAAAACAGTGACAAGCAATGTATTAGTCACTAAAAAATGTTTTCTTACAACTTTTTCTCCATATATACGGTTGCAAAATGGACATCATTATGCTTTTGCATCTTTCTCAGCACATAATGTTCCATTCCAATTTTCCATTTGTTGAATGGGAGCATTAAATGAGACTCAGGGAAATATGGCTTTTCTATCAAATACTGTCACGTTAATGTCCCACCCTACCCTATAAACAGAGAAGGACACACTTTTCACAATGCATTTTGCCATAAGGCTTTAGCAAATTGTTGGTTCTACTAATATGCAATAACAGTGGAATATAGTTAATTAAAAATGCATTAATTCACCTTGCTATTGTACATATCTAACATCCCAGTGTGGATAATGCAGGGCAGGGGAACGATAATATAATATACTACTGATATTGTGGTGATGATGATGATGATGACGACAACAATTTGCTACAGACGATGAGCATGGGAGTAACTTATAGCTGGCTAATAGCAGTTCAGGCTAATAAACAAAGATATTGTTTAATGTGATAATTTGTCTTGGGGAAAAAACGCTGACAATGCCTTAGGATTTAGGAGAGCAGTGGCAGGGTAATATTGGGCTGTGATTGCCAGTTGGAAGGATAATGATTACTTGATGTGAAAGTTTGTAGTGCTGCATTAATGCTCTGTTATCTCACAAAAACAAACCCTCTTTGAAAACTGCAACTCCCAGAATTCCTTCTTCCCTCTAAATGTTAAAAGAGATAAAACATGACTTCTTCCAGCAAAGACAGCAGAAAATTGAGAAGGGTCTAGCTGCAGACGGGCACTATCATGCCGGTGGGCTTGGTTTGAGACACTGAAGTTTTTTTTACCTGAACAGCACAGCTGGCTAGCTAGCTAGCGCCCTGCTAAATCAATTAGTTTTCTGGTGTTATAAGCATACAATATATATATATATATTTCAGAGAATATCTTAGTTAGAACATCATTGTTCGCTTGAAACAGTATGTTGATAAAGTTTTTTCTCGCCATCTGAACCACCCATAGAACTATATGACCACCCTGGTTCAAATGCAAAATTGACTTTTCACCCGGATTTATGCTTTTGCTGGCTTAACTAGCTGACAAAACTAGTTAAGTGGCTATATACCATGTTTATTTCACCAAAATGCTTAATCTTTATAAAGAAATAGAGGCCAACAAGTATAATCTGTTATTTATTAAGTGCCTGCCGCCTGACATTGGACCGGTAGCATTTCCATTGATTGTTGTTCACAATACTAGGCCTACTGTATATATATTGTGAATGTATTGCTGGCCAAAGAAAAAGTTGCATACTAATTTTGTTGGAGAGCCTGTTTACGAGTATTGTAACGGCGCACAATCTCATGTTTACCAGGATCATGCAGGCCAGTGACGACGGGAGAGTCGATTCACCAGGTGCGACTGTACCATAAAAATATACATTTACGTGTGAATGTTTAAGCAGACAGCGCTGCAAAAGTTTGTAGATTTTGTAGATTGAAGAACAATGGCGCTTGATGCCTTTTAATGGAAAGTCGATGAGCGTTTGCTCTCCACTGTATTTCTATTACTTTTAGATCATTTGAGAAGGCACTGGCAGGCTCTCGAGACGCCCTCCCTCCCAAAAATAAACCACATCATCGGATTTGCACGACTCACATAAGTGGCCTATTTTGGATTGAAAACTGTGAATTAATGGTGTTAAATTGAGTAGCCTACACAGCACCCCTTGCAGACCGCACTCGCAGCAGCGATGACTCACTGAACTATCGATGTTTACAAAAATAAATATTTAAATAACACAAATAGTTTCAAGCAAACAATGGTGTTAACCAAGAGATTCGTTGTATACATAAAACACTAGAAAACTAAAAAAATATTATTTAGCAGGGCGCTAGCTAACTAGCCGGCTTGACAGTGCTCCAAAATATGCGCACCGGCCTGACAGTGCCCGTCTGCAGTTAGACCCTATTGAGAAAATTAGACAAAATGAGTAACGAAAACAATAAGAGTGAGGTAAGTGGAGAGAGAGAGAAAGATAGAGAGAGAGAGAGAGAGAGAGAGAGAGAGGGTCATGATAAAGGAGAGGATGGGGACAAATTGACAAATGCTAAATGTAGCCAAAGATATTATTGCTATAATTAGACATCACCAGTCAGTAGGATAGTGTAAAGGTCTGAAAAATGAAACATTTGTAATAAAGTAGTTGAAAAGTTATTTCAACTTACGATGGAAATTGTAACGTGAGATGAACACATTGCAGCTCTATGCCCTAGTGTAGCTTGATTGGCTTCCTGATTGGTAGTGGAAGGACACAGTGGGTCAGAGGCGATTAGTACTTTATGTCACACCTGAGGCCAAATCTTACAGGTAGCTCTTACACAATGATTCAGAGAGGACCTTTACATGACAGATCGCAAAATTAATCCCACTCTTTTATGTCCCTTCAGACACGTCAACCTTATGATAGAGGTAACTTTGAATCACTGCTCTACTGAATTAATTCTGACCTACTGGTAGATGGAACAAATTGTCCTTTATTTCTCAAATGATCGTGCACTAAAGATTTCCACAGTTTGCAGATGATATTGCTAACAAGACAAGTAGGAATTTTTAGCTTTCGGTTCAGAGGAAGAGAGAACGGTCTTGAGAGGTGTAGAGTGCAGGCATAGTTATAGAGCAAGAGAGAGCACTAGCAGTTGCCTGAAGCAGGTGAGAAGTAGCAATGAGGTTCTCACTGTTTCCATTCAGCTCTGGGGCTCCCACACACATGCACTTGCCTACACATGCACACGCATGCACTCACGCACACACACACGCACACACACACACACACACACCACAGAGCGGAAACCATCAGCAACACGCACATTAACATTCAGTTAATGCTACACATGGAGGCAGCGTGCTTCTATAGACAAACAATAAAATTATACATGCTGCAGGTTGCTTTGGTCTGTCACCGATAATTGTGAAATGTCATCTTCAGTTGATGACTGTAGTAACACTTCATTTTCAATGTAAAATAATGATAATCTACTGCTACTGTATATTGTGTATGTATCTGTATATAAGTGTAACTGCACCCTAAAATTTGTTTTTTGAGCTGCAAACAAAGTAATAGGATTGATCTGTGATGAGACACATCAATGCTGGTGTTAATATCGACAAAATTCCCGTTTTTATAAAAATCTGGATTTTATTGGCTGAAAACAGAACTACACGTCATATCCGTTAGAAATCACCCCAGGCCCTGGCTGGTTGTAAACGGTAGACTTAGTACGCTTAGTACACTTAGTTATAAAAATTGTAATGTTAACGTTAATGTTAAAGGGGCCCCTCCTTCTTAGCCCCTCTCCTCCCCTCACTCAGCTCCTTAAAGCATTATTTAAAGTTATAGCGGGTGGAGTCAGGCACAGAGCTGTGGTGTAGTTACACTTTAATCAAATCTTTTGTAGGCTTAAAAAAGCTTACTTTAATTTCACCAAAGTTTGTTTAACCTGCATGTTTTGCCTGCTAATCAAGTAAAGATTGATACATACTTTAATTAATCAGAGTTTGTTTAACCTGCATGTTTTGCCTGACCATGTAATGATTTATGTATGTCTTGTTAATTAACAGCTTGTTGGCATAAGAGTGCCTGGCTGCCCGGGGTTGATATTAGCAGAACATACAGCATTGATGCTGTCTAATAGCCTGAGCTTAAGTTTAATTTTGCCGTGAGAATCAGTCTGGAAAGCCTCGGAATCATTTTGAAGGTGTCCGAGTAGCAACTGAGCTTACCAATCAGCCTCGTGTTGATAGCTATACGGGCGTGGTTTAGGTGTGCCGACTATGGTGCCGACAGCGAAAACGACCAGATGGTTCATCCAATCAACTGAAAAGTATTTTTTGGAAAGTACGTTTTAGTACCATTTTTAGTACCAAAGTACCATTTACGAACAGTTTCAATGTACATCTCCCCAGATGGACTTTTGACAACAATTCCTCTGGCGTGTCAGGTTAGCTGTACACTTGGAAGAATCCTACCATGAAAAACAAGTGGTGTTTGTTGTGACATGGTGACGTGTGACCTTTCACTGCCCTTTGAGTACTCATCTCTCCAAGAGTTTGCATGTCTTTTCCTTGTTCATGTCTCTGCCAAGGCACTGGTGTTGATCACCTGGCGCTGCACTATGGCTACCAAGCATAAGCATACAGTAGCATATAAAGTCTCAGCCTCTTCCGTTCATTAGCACTATGTCACATAAGCAACCCTGTGCCGAACGTCTGATGCATAGACCCATTTAAACTAGAGATCGACTTTCAGGAAGTGAGGAAGTCCATATTCATTGGCTGTTAGGATTGTCACTCAAGTCTCTATATATAATTCTGGTGAAATGCTAAGGCAGTGCTTTATTTACACATTTCAGTTGTTACATTTATTTTAAGGAGTAACCATAGCCTATTTATCTTAGTCTACTTATTTTAGCAGATTTACAATACCTGAAAACAACAAGAATTGTGTTGGTATGTTTCTCAACTAATTCCTCTGTATACGATTAATGTCCGACTTAGTCATTGAGTTGACATAGTTGGTCGTTGTGCATGTCAATCAAAATACCTCTCCTGTCAAATAGGTGGATCTTGACGCAGCTGTGTCCTAGACTTTACGTAAGTAAAGGCTGGCTCTAGCATAGCATACAGTGTAGCATAGAGTAGCATTATCTTAGTCCCAGACCCCTCTGCTTGTTTCAGAATGTTATATTCTTGGTAGTACCACAATAAGGACATTCATTTGAACTAAACATTTTCACCATCATCATGTCTGTCGCTTGTTCCGCATTGAGTAACATTATAGACTATCGAGGGAGGAATGTTGTTTCGATATTTAGCATAATCTGAGCAATGGGGTCAGTTATTAAAGGTACGGGATTTGGCTGTATGAGATGACAGTGAAATGGTCATATTTAGCCTCACCTCTGCTTTGATGTCTTTTTTACTACACATCTAGAACTTTATCAAGAACAATTATTTGAATTTATACAATTTTATGAATCTATACTACTATACTTTAGGAAAATAATTTCATACACATTTGATATTTTGTATTTAGGTATTCCTACATCAGGAATTCCTACAGTATCAAGTACATAAAAATGTGACAGCCTCCTCATAGCACTTTCCAGCAGCCTTAACAAAGCTTAACAACATGCCCAATACTAAATGCACCATCTTTTCTAGTCTCATATCCCACCTGAGCGCTGAATGGACAGCTAGCCGCCATTGCTCTCTTTGCAGTATAAGAGCTCCTCTCAGCCAATCA
The DNA here is from genome assembly GCA_025399935.1 of Amblyopsis rosae. Taxonomy (NCBI): domain Eukaryota; kingdom Metazoa; phylum Chordata; class Actinopteri; order Percopsiformes; family Amblyopsidae; genus Amblyopsis; species Amblyopsis rosae. Next base: position 1,110 of record JAODTR010070946.1, on the reverse strand, counting down.
TCTCAGAGTCTCTTTATCTCTGAGTTATCTCCCTGACGGCTTCCAGCAGAGCCTGACCACGGGGACATTGAAGAGAGGCGACTGAAGAGCTAGCAGAGCGCACAGCAGGTAAAGATGAAAGCATAGATGGGGTGTGGGCTGAACCCCAGTACCGAGCATGAAGTGGTGGGAGAGAGAGAAGACATTTTAAAAAGGAGTACAGGAGAGGTATGGAGGAGAAACAACAAGATGGTCAGATGGCATTAGAGAGATTATATGGAGGACTGTTCGTATTCACTTCAAGTATGATAAAGCAGCATGTAACAGCATTTCTTACACACACATCCGGGTTTTGTGGGAGGTGCAGACAGACAGCTAACGCTGTTGAGAATGAATGATCGTTTGTTTATTACTTGAGACATTTGCTATATTTTTTGGTAATGGTAACTAATTATGGTGAAGTGATGCAGTACTGCGGGGACCTGCAAAAACCACCGTATCATGAAAAATGAAGAAATTTTGTTTTAAATTCCCGTATGTATGGTACTGCAGTCTACTGCAATGTTTTTCTGATGTAGCCTAATACCTTAGATATTCATGTGTTGAGGAATATAGTAAGTAGCCTACAAGCCTAAAGTGATATGCTACTAAGACGGGTAATATTAGTTTAATATAAATCAGCAATTTCACATTGAAAATGCAAATCTATTGCAGGCTTACTGCATTTGAGTGGATATAGTCAAACAAGCTGTGCCACACAGCTTGTTTTTGAAATATACAAAATAAAAACAATTGTTACAGTACTACACTAATCATCTTTGAGAATAATAAAGCTCAATAGAAATATCTAATCATGTTTGTGAGCATGCATTACAGGCAAGAATTTGAGGACTGGAACAGCTGGAGCTCTTCCTGGCAGATAACATAAACCCGATCTTTGACATTCTCAACTTGACAGCAGATACTCCTCCACCGGGGCCGAGCTGATATGTTAATGCTGCAAATGTAGAGGAAACGCATGTACCATTTTCAACATGTTAATACAAGTTAGAACAGATATACACTGCTCAAAAAAATAAAGGGAACACTTAAACAACACAATGTAACTCCAAGTCAATCACACTTCTGTGA
>JAODTR010070935.1:0-15761 GCA_025399935.1 Amblyopsis rosae | reverse complement strand
CTAAATGTAAAACTCCATTATCTTCAAATCCATGGCAGTCTTAGATATTATTGTATCTGAAAAAAATGTTCCTCTGCCAAGTTCGCATTGTGTGGTCCGTTCCATTGCGTTTAACATTGGTATAATTCTACATCTTATTTCTCTTGCTGAGGACGCTGAACCGCTTCGACAGAAGAGTTGACGAGACTGCTGTTGTTTTGCTTGGACCCCGATGATCGCCGCTTGAGGCTATATTTATTTATTGTTTATCTCTAATTGTTTTGTAGTTAATAACGTGAGCTGGGTAGGTCAGGCTATGGATCCGTCTGGTTTAACAGGATATGGGAGTTGAACAGGATTTCTGTCCACTTAATATAAAACTCCATTATCTTCAAATCCATGGCAGTCTTAGATATTATTGTATCTGAAAAATGTTTTCCTCTGCAAACTTCTGTTCCACTGCGTTTAACATTGGTATAATTCCACCTCTTATTTCTCTTGCTGAGGACGCTGAACCGCTTCGACAGAAGAGTTGACGAGACTGCTGCTGTTCTGCTTGGACCCCGATGATCGCCGCTTGCGGCTATATTTAAATACTGTATTCGTACCATTTTGACATTCTATATAGGTTCAAATAGAATTCCACCACTACAGGGTGTATCTAGATCATTTTGCAGAAAATCATGTTTGCCCGTCATGTAATGCTATTGTAACTAATGTTACTTACTGTCTTGAAAGTAATATGGATACATATCTTACCAAAACGAACAAAGCTGTTTGTTGTTATAGTTTAGCCATTCAAATTGCATTTATATGGAATTTATATGATTGTTTTGTGTCTGTGTGGCTGCACGTGTGTATTATTACACAAACTACACGGCAGTGCATACTATGTTCATTTTGTGTGCGAGACATTTGTGAGACAAGTCCGCCAGATGTTCCCATCCACATAGAATGGTATACAGAAATAAATGAAAGCCTCCTAACCAGTGGTCTCACTTCTCTTCACACCTACAGTATGTCTTTGTTTTGAACTTTATGAACATTGCTACATTTGTCTTTTGTTCGTTTTCCTTTAATGTATGATGTCTGAGGTCACTCAAACATTTAAATGAGAATCAACTACCATACATTTGAAGACACATTAAAAAAAATCATAGCAGTATTCATGCGCAGATGTCACACACCAGTCAGATGAAAAGTTATTACTGTGTATATATAACGTATACAGTAGCCCTCATTCACCAAAGGCTTTTCATTAGCAAATAGCATAAGCCTATGTATTGTAACCCACACCTACCTAAACCTAACACCTTCTCTTCAGACTGTGAAATAAAATATTGTGAAAACTTATTAATTAATAATTTTTAGATGTGGTTAATCTCAGTGGTCAGATATTAGCCATGCACATGCCAATAAGGCTACCCTGTGTAGAGACAGGCCTCTTGTCAAGCGGCTTGGGTGTGGCTATCTGATATGCATTGTAAAGTCTCGTCTGGCAACAGCTAATGAGCTTGTCGATGGAGGGATGTCATCGTCTCGTTATAAAAGATGTTGATATGTCCCATTGGAGCTGTAGGGCTTCAGCAGGCCACTGAGAACCAAGACACCAGGGTGGGACAAAAGTCTGATAAGACATATAATAACAGAGACCAAATGGATGCAACACACTGGTAAAAATTGCAACTTTGCATCATAATTTTTAAGCAGCTTTCTGACATACCTGTGACGTGTGGCCTATTGTGAACTGGCAAATATGCATTTTATACACAAATTAGACCCACAGAAACCTGGTATTATTTAGGGCCCTGGTATAAAAAGTTTTGTTTGTTTATTTTTTTAATGAAATGTAAAGTTTGTAAATTAAGTAATATAACTCCTCACATCTGATTTGAAAATAAAAAAATACTTATTTGTCTTGAAATTAGACACAGACTCTATTGGTTCTTGTTCTATTTACATTCCTGGCATGTCATGGTTCTATTGCAATAATCATATTAGTTGTGTAGGTCTTACTTTGAAAAAAGTAGCTGGCAAAATGCAACAAATAGCTGGTAACTTTGATTAAATAAGTAAGTACGTCTATTTATATAGTGCTTTTCACAGATATAAAATCATAAAGCGCTTGCAAAGGTAAGTACAGTATAAAACACACAATATTTCAGTCAAACAGCCAGACCTGTTTAGACAGTTCGCCCCCTCAATCACCATACATTAAGATCAAGGCAACAATGTTTCAGACTAAAGTTAATGGTTTGTGGTCAGGAAAACCGGTCACATTTAAAGTAAGGCAGTCGTCTATAGGCCAACCCACGATCAAAGTCCTTCATATGGTCAGGCTGAGCATGGGTGGCGTCCAGGTACAGTATACTGTAGGCCTATAGGGCCTACCTACCTGGCGGAAAACAGGGTTTGTTTGTTGAGTACAGTACGATGATACGAGATATGATGGGACCCGCCCCTGCTCGGTGGAACTGTGACCTGCGGAGCAAAAACGGGACACGCTTTACACTCACATATCCTATAGGTGGAAGGAACGCGTGCGAACCGAAAAGAAGTACTGTAGGCTACACAAATCAACTAGGTGAGTGAACAAACCTCCTTTCCCGTTCTCCGGCGCGTTTATATGTGAAAGTGGAAATGGAATGCAACCAACCATGTAGCCTACTTGAATGTAATTCATATTTTTGTACTTACGTTTTTTTCCCTTTCACTCGTTGCAAGGTGCAGCAACACTAACTCTAACTGAAAGTTATAGCAATATACGCCTTCACGAGAACTCTGTTTTAATATACACGTTTTCATTTGGCTAAAACGAATATTACAATTCTATCTTATTACACAAAACAGCATTTTCCTCAACTGGTGGTGGCAGAGCAGACTATTGTAGTTTTCTAGGCTACTGGCAGCAGAAACGTTGGCTATTAGCAGGTTTTTGATAAACTGTTATTAAACACATTATTAGTGATACAGTATTCCAATTCTGGCTATTGTAAATCAATGCAGTTTAGACAAGAACGTGAACGCGCTTGTAGCCTGACACTGCGATCTGGCTCATCATATTAAAGTGTCTTTACACTTTGTCACTTTACATTGTACCCTAATATCGTTATCCCTTTTCGCACTTGACCCAGAAAGAGTAATTTGGTTTAGGTTCCAGCTAGCCTCCCGTATAGGATTAACTGGAGTATCAAGTGTAAGAGATTTATTCAATCTTGGCAACGTTCAACATGTAGTGTGATTTAGTTCTGCCTTGCATCAGACTAACAGCAGTGGCTCACCGTGGGTAGTAGGAGGCATATTTCTGACACGTTCACACATTTCAACCAGATCATAATCATCTTTTTATACAGCCTATTTCACACAATAGGCTATTGTGATGAGGAAGCCTTTTAAACATGGTCTTGGATGTTTATGGCGTTCATGTACACGTGTAAGCTATGTATATTGTTTTGGTTGTTGTAATAAAAAGCAACAAGTAATTTAAAAGTAAAGCAAATACATTTCCCAGTTAGGCTGTATGATAGTTCACAAAGACCTCCAGTGCACATATGTGTATTTGCTAGAGCTCTCTGTTTTTAAATTCGTTAATATGAAACTATACTTTGTTGTATAGTGTTTCAACATCGAATTGATTCAATTGTGGCGTTATTCAAATATGTCTGTAGCTGCAGGCTCCCATGGCACCTCAAGCACGAGTGTAGTTTTAACCAGCCCTACCACTGAGAACAGCTCTAACCTGAAGGCTTAAGAGGATCCACGAGCCATCCAGACCCCATATAGCAGATTTCTGTGTGGTAGCTTTGTCCTGCTATTGATCCCTGTGACCCAACGCCAGCCCCCCATTTCTAGAACGGTATCTGTTAGAATACTATTGTGTCTACACTTACAACATTATTGCATTACTAAGATGGAAGACAAAATAAAAATAGTTATTGTCATCCTTGAGCAAGATGCATACTGCTCCTAAATACTTCTACTGAACTTAATGTCAATTTAGTAAAAGTCTGCTTTTTTTACCTAGTTGTAATTATTACTCCTGAAAGGCTTACTGTGATCAGATATCTTATCTAATCTTGACAAAAAGTGTATTAGTGGAAATGTAGTGGATTCAAATCTCTTACATCACCTAAATGTAAAGTCAGATATGCTGGAATAAATGTGTTGCCTGTCATGATAATTACTATATCGTATGGTTGCAGCTATTCTACAGATTATTCCATCGATTCATCAATGAATCTAATAATATATTTTGCTATATTAAAGAATAATAGTACATTTACAAAAGAGAAAATAAGAAATGTCATATAATGAACAACAAAATGGTTTCTTTTAGAAAAAGCTATATTTGTAATGCCTACATTGTATACAATATACAGTATATATATATATATATATATATATATATATGTCTCAAAACTAAACCAATTTAGTGCATTTAAGTGCAATAAGGACTGTTCGGAGATTCAGGTGCAAACACAGAGCAATCAAAACTAAACTTAATATAGCTATAACTGTTGCATTGGACAGTTATTAAACACAGAGACAACGTGCCTTTCAGATATGGGTATATTTGACATAGCTGAAGAAAAGGAGTAAAACATAACAATTTTTTTTGTAGCCAGGTAACAAAAGTAAAGATAGGCGCAAGTAGTTAGCTAAAAGTGACGTCTTAATTTGACAAACGAGGTGAGCTATCGGCTCCACAGGAAAACATTCACTTGGATTCATTTAGTTTAATTTTGACTGGTGGAAGGTTTAGCGTTGACTTAATGAGCACTTCCAACTTTGACTTTCCAAAATTTGATTTGAAGAATCTCACGATCAAACGTGTAGCGTGTCTACTTTGACACAAGTTAAAATAATAGACATATGGTTTAAACATGTTTATATGTGCAAACCCTGCTTTCTTCAAGTCATGTTCACAGCATGCACGTGTGCAACAGTAGGTCTAAACAGAAGCACATTGCACAGTAATACATAAATTAAACAAAGCTTCGATGCAAGTATTTTGCATCGAGAATTTTTTGTTATCGAGTTTGTCGATAAATCGTTTCAGCTCTACTATATCGACTTATCGTGCAATAAATGGACCATCATTTTTCAGGCCCTTTTTCAGGCAATAACAATATTGCCTGTTGTATTTATATGCTGTTGCCACATAAGAAATCTTGCCATGTTGTGCTGCTACTGTGTTCTCGTCTCGTGCTAGTCGCAGGCAGCGCTCCATACACACATGCACAAACAGAGCAGACAGCGACAGGTGAAGTGCTGTTGTGTTTTTCCAGCCAACTATGTTTGGAAGAATAAATGCGAAAATATGTAATTTGTATTTTTCGCTTGGTTTATTTTTAATACTTAGACAAGCAATGAAATTGGTTTAACCAATCAGAACGAACAATTGATGTCACATGACAACAGCAGAACAAAATTGTTTACATTATTCTGACAATAATAATCTTTATTGCAATTATTTCTGGGACAATATATTGCCCAACAAAAAAGTTATCGTGACAGGCCTACTTGTTGATATTTGAACAAAACAGCTTTGCTTTCAGGTGCTCTAGTAGTACAGACCAATGTTATATTGCACTGGTACAGACTGATAATAAATCCAAGCGCTGTTGCGTTATTCACTGGGCCTTTGATAGGTAGACGAATTCAAATGCCAATAGAAAATTGAAGTTTATTAAAAGTGTATTAAAACTGTTTAATGTCAAAAGCTGACTAAAGGTATGCTTGACTCAGAAACACTTAACTTCTGCACAGGAGAAAGAGTCCTTAGTCCTCCTCACCTTCACCTCTTACATTTCTTCTCTGCCTTTCAAGCCACAACATGCATGCATGCACGCACACACACACACACACATACACACACACCTTGTAAGGTTCCCGGCTACTGTCTGGTCATGCCCTCAGGTAAGGCTCTTCAGGCGTGTTGCTGTGTATTTGTTTAAAGATTAATTTCTCTGATATTTCAGCTGGCTCATAAGATGTGCATGTATGTCAAATGGCCAAGCAGACGGATTGGATCTGACATACAGTTATGCTTTATACAGTTATGCTTTGGAAGAGAGAAAGGGAATTGTTACTGTACATTAGTAACGGTTGTGAGTGTATGTGTGGCGCGCACACACACACACACACACACACGCACACACACACACACACACACACACACACACACACACACATACTGTAGAAGCAGCATGCATGTCACATGCTACATGTGTGCTAAAAACACAGCCATTTGACTTGTTTTGGGTTGTGTTGTGTGTGTTCATGTGTATCTGCAATGATAGGATGCACACAGGAATGGAGGGACAAACTGTCAAGAGGCAAGGAGAACCCCGTGTCCGGGGTAACCTAATCAGATCTGTCCTACAGCTAAGATACACGATAGGGGACTCATTCCTCAGGCAGGTATTTCTGCTTGTAGAGTTAGAGGGTAATCCTGGATGATAATAACACATGACTTTCAAGGCATGGGTACAGATCCAGGCAGTATTATCAGATTTCCTCTGAATCTGCCTGAAGATGAGCTGTTTGACACTGGCACAAGATTATGATGTCTGAAGGGAATGTTCTTCTTTGCATCCTTTGTTAGACACTGTATTTAAATGAATTACCCTCAATTAGGAGATGAGATGTTTGGGTGGTCTGTTAGATTTTCTGTGCTGCTGTGATCATGGAGAAATGCATTCTCTGGTAGAGCATGAAGCATCCATAGTGAGATCATTTCAGATTCCTGAAAGGGCTACAGAGCAGCGTTATAAACTATTAATGTGTTGGGCATCTTGCTCATGCTTGCTAACAAATAGACCGCTTTGCACTGAATCCATGCATCCATCCACCTTGTTCCAGCTGCACAGTATTTATCCAAGTGGTTTTTGCTGTTTTGTTTGTTTTCGATAAGAACATACCGTAATACCATTATGTGAACATGAATGATTTTATACTTTCCTGCCTCATAAAGAATGGTAACGGAAACAAACGGTAGCTTCTTTCATGATGCACTGCTGGCAAACCCACACACAAAGAGAATTGACTTTGTTTGAAATAAGGCAAAAACGTGCAAACACAGGTGCGTGAACAAGTGCCCTTGTACATAGTCCCAGGCTTATCGTATTATGTTTAGACATAGGAGAGTCTACCATTGTTTGGACTAGTGTCTCCTGATTCCATTGACTACTTGATATAAAGGGGAAATAAGGGTCACTCTGCCTGCTGTAAAGTTCTTATCTGTGTGTGGGTCTGTGTGCTCCCTTGCATCCAAACCTTTATCAGGCTATGGGTGTACAAGCCTTAACATGTACAAAGCTTTCCTTGTGAGTTTGTCAGTGCCAGAGCTGCACTGCTAATGTGAAGTGGGCAATTATCTTAGAAATATCTATGGGCAATATGGACTGTTGAGTATTGGCACTTAAAAGGGACAAATTATTCCCCTTATCCACATGTTGACACAGTTCCTTGAGGTCTTAATGCAATATCTGTGACATGCTTAGGTGAACCACATTCATTATAAGAGCTCATTCCTCAGCCTGTCTTTAATGCACTTTATCTTAAAGGCATGATGGTCAGTCATTCTTGCTAATTTCGAGCACAAATCAGTGTAATCAGTGTAAAAGTGTTTTAGCTTACATCTTGCAATAGCTGACTTTACCTTTAAGTTCATACATTCCTAAAACACGGTTGTTGTCATTGGATTACTTTGTTTATGTCCATATTTATGGAGCCAGGGCTGTGTAGAAGTACCAGATTCCTTTTTCATCATGCACAGATAATGGTAAAATAGTGAAATGCAAGGAGGTATTTGGTGAATTTGACAAAAACTGTATTAGCTTACAATTAGCGTGAGAAAGCTGACTATACCTTTAAACCTCCCCAAACTGCAACATTGACTTCTGATGTTGTTTGCCTCATTGCATGCTGAGCCCCTATCCCAGATATACTGCTTTGTCTGTCTATAGAAGAGGTCACAGGTCATCAATGTAGGGCTATTAATGAGTTATGCTTTGCTCTCTCTTGCTTAGTTCATATAGACAGACATGCAAACGCACCATGCCATTTTTCCAACTCTCCCTTCTCTTACCGGCAAATGCACGTCAAATTGGCCTGTGATATTTGTGTACTGAATACCAGGGGTCGCGTTCACAAAGCATTTGATCTTAATTCCATACATTCCTGTGTACGACATGGTCACTGTCATCGGATAGGCCGTTCCAGCAATAAGCCTGACCCCCCTCAAATCAAAAGTGACTTTTCACTGGCCCAGTTTGGGATGACTCCCTGGTCCCCAGTTTGGCCAAAATGTCACCCTGTCTTTTGTCTCCCCCCCAACGTCTTCTACGCCTTGGCTTCAGCAGGCTTTCTCTCTCAGTGCATTCCAGCAGCCTGGAAACCATTCCCCTCTTTCAGCCAGTGGCTCAGAGTGACAGAGACATTAGAATAATAATGCCCATTCACCCCAATGCCCCTCGGTTGATGAGGCCAGAGAGGGTGAGGGGATCCACCAAGGGAGTCACTCCCATTGGCTGCTGCATGGATGCCTTGCTTGCTGTCAGTTTGCCTTGCAAAGCTGTTTTCGCTTGCCGTTACACACCCACGTATGCGTGATCCCCTAAAACGTACGCTCTACTGTCGCATGTGCATGTGTGCTGCTAAAGCTGTGTGAGTATCTGCTGAATTATTCATTGCACTGTACTTAACAACTTACACCACACAGGATGTGTGTCGGTTTAAATGATTTCAATTTTCAAATATTTTTGTATTATTTATTTTTTCACTTTTGTTTGTCATTTACTGTTAAATGGTGTATTTAACCTGTTTGTCAGTTGGCTGTTTTCTGGTCAGTGTGTATGTGATTGTTTTGGGGTGGGCATTCATTATTACTGTGTAGTGTTGTGTGTTCAGGGCTCAGGAAGGGCCCCTCTATATGACGTAGCCTCTACACTCAAGAGGGTCACCTTTTAAAGCACTTCCAAAGCAAGTCCCTTAAGCTTAAAGCAGGCTGCTTTCCGTTTTCACAGCACCATTTTACCTCTAGTGAAATATTTACTAAATCGACATTGAACTTTTGTTATACCTTTGACAATAGCTTCTTTACCTGAATATACTGTTATTATGAGCTAATAATAATTATTTAATGTGCAAGCAGTCTGTATATTTCAACCAGTAGCCACAGTAAGTATTTTTAATTGCCTACAGGGATAAAAAACACTTGAGTTAGACAATGACAGCTAGACACTGGACTGGCATACATATGCCTTTTCACTCATTTTGAGTTTTCTTGTGAATGTGGAGCTCCTCTCTAAACTTTAATAAGGTGAAGGAAATACTTAGTTCAGTTTGATAGGTTAAATGCCAGAACAAGCAATGCATGCTTGGCAATACATAATAAAGGGCTATAAAGAAGGCTAATGAGATCAATGAGGAACATGTATGACATATCCAAGCCGGTGACTGGTCCTTTGGGGCTTTCTGTGGCACCAAGAACACCTGTGTGTTGATAGACCTGCAGACATTCAACCTCAAGCATCCACACACCAATACTGAACAAAAGAATGAACTTTGATTAATACATGTGTTGTCCCACTTTCACTTTCAGAGAAAGACTTTTGTGACTAGTTTTGTAAATTATCTCTCATCTAACTTGTAGCACTCCGGGAAAGTTACATATTTGGTACCACTATTGAGTAGCCAAGGCCCGCTAATACATGTTTTTGCTGCTGTGTATGTATGCTCCTTTGCTTTCACTTCTGCATATTAGTCCTGGAATTCTCAATAGTATAATCATTATCATAATTGAATGTCATGGAATATACTTTATATATGATAGATTTGTAAAATTTGTGATTTAAAGAATTCCTGTTTGACATTTAGTTTTCTCTGTGTTGTGTATTGCAGCTGAAGACACATGCTTGTGTTCACATATCAAAGAACCCTGATGCCAACCATGGTGGTTTTCCGACTTCTTATTATGCTCCTGACGCTGGGTAAGTTGAAGTGAGTTTCACTGTGTGTAAGACTAAAAGGAATGTGCTATTTGAAGGCAGCATGCATATTAGCTGACTGCATAGGACACTGATATCAGACGGAAAGCTCTCTGTGAGAGCAGTGCACTGTGGAATATCCCCATCATACCGAACTTGATTATTGACGTGACCATTAAACTAGGCGTGGCAGGTGTAATATGAAGAAAGGTTGTGTAACTGAATTGCACTTAATTTGCATAAGGATACATGCAATGATGCCTTTAAAGTTAGTCACAATATTAAGTCACCCTCAATGGCATCTTGACCACATTGTCATGCTCAATAATACTCAGAATATGACAATATTTCTAAATTCAAAGTAAAAATTTAGAATTTTGTGATTAAGATGGGATTATTGGGGTTTTAGGAACATTCTTTGGACATCCAGTGCATTTGGAATATGGATGTTAATAGTTTTTGACAAATGGCCTCTTGCCTGTTTAGGGTCAGCTCTGTGTGAACAAACCTAAGATTAGCTTGAAGGACAGCTTTGCTAAACCTTCAGAATGGCCACAACAAGGATGCACCATGGGAGCAACATGACTGCAGTTTGAATAGTGTGAACTATTCAATTCAGTAGTGTGGCCAATCAGCGTCGTAGTTAGCTACGGGCGTGGTTTAGGTGTGATGAAGGAGACTTGAAAACAACTTGTAAAAAGTAACGGTGGGTCCAACAGAGGTTAACGTAGGTGATGCAATATAGCATCAGTTTTATTAGAATGTTTTAGAAAAGCAAAGGTTTTTCTCAATGGAACTCACCCTTCTCCTGACTTTTCTTTCGCAAGAGTGGATTTAACAAGGTTCACAGGTTCGTCCAATCACCTGCCAAGCATTTTTTGAAAGCGCCTGCCCTTTTAAAACAGTTTCAATGGACGCTTCCCAGATGGATGTGTCTTACAGACACATATATCTGATGTGTCAGGTTACTTCTACACAGCCCTGGCTCCGTGAATAGGACCATTAACAGTGGCGAACACTACTCAGAACTTAACTTTGCAATGCATTTCCATGTTTGTGGCAGAGCCTCTGAGGGAGTTTGTTTTGAGTTGAGCTCAAAATTAGCTAGCGTTCCCGAGAAGGACTAACCCTGTCTATATGACGCTGACCCTGTCTATAAGTAAAATACATGTAAATAATGAGTATGCCAGCTAAATGTGTACTGAAAATGTTGTGGAATATACATTTTCATTAGCCATTACAAACAGCTCAGTATATTGTTATTAACGGAGCAACGGCAAAACCTGGAATATTTTGTGCATGTAGTCAATATATCTGTCTTTGCCTTAATGATTTGGAACTTCCTGCATTCACATACTGTCTTTTTAGGCTGTGTCCATACAGTATATAGCCATGGAAAAAAATAAGATACCACTGCACATTTCTTTAAATATAATAGTATAAATGTAAAAAAAATGACACCAAAATTGTTCTTCTATAAAAATACATGTTAAAATGCAAATGATAAAATTCACATATTGGAGGATATCATAAAACAAAAATCATGTATAGATTCTTTTAAGCACTGGGATGCAGCGCTCCTGCCTTGCCAGTGCGTTTTCCGCCAGAGAAAAACACTATATTAGACACACCTTTAACTTTACAGTTTTAGAAGGAGTCTATGGACCCTATTTTAACAATCTAAGCACGGTCTAAAGCACAAGGTGCAAACGGCATTTATGGAATATATAATATTCTAATATATATTGGAATATATAATGGTCTTTGCGCCAAGCAGGCGCATGGTTCAAAATGGCTGTATTTAGTCTCTTCATTATTTATGGTAAATGACAACTTAATCGTTCTGGAACTGGCAAAGACTCTTGCGTTCCCGCTTTGCGCCGCATTGCGCCGGTTGTAAGATAGGTGTAGTCTAGCGCGTTGCTGATGCATTGCTATCTTGAGGCAGTGGAAAGTGACTTGACCAAAACCTGCTCTAAAGTCAGCGTGAGGATCATTATACAGTAAATATAGTATCGCCTATTGCAGGTGGACAATGTGTGTACACTCTGCTTGTTACACATACAGAGAGTGCACAAATATGCAAAGGTTAAACCATTTACAATGTGGAATATCATTAGTGTGTAACGTACAACATATTATAGGGATCTCGGTATATAAATGGTCTGCTCCGGCGCTTTCTCAAACCCACCAGTATAAAAGGAATCCGGCAACAATGCAAGTGCGTCAGGAAATTTAAAGGGAATGGGAGATGACACTCGGATTGGTTTATCGTTTGTTATGCCCAAAACACACCCATGAATAATGGAGAGAGTACATTTAACCCTTTTGAAGTATGCGCATTTAGGACACGGCCTAAATGCAATTTGCGCCCTGGCTTTAGGACATTCTTACTACCTGTAAGTCTGCAGGCATTCATCTGCCCATATTGTGTGTGTATGTAGGAGAGAGGAATAGTTCAGTGTGTCTCCAACAGTACTGACCACTGGAATGTTTCCACAATGAATACACGTTCCCTCTCACCTGCATTCCTGCTACAGCTCTCAGTATTTAACAGGACGATCAGATTGTTTCTTTACCTGTGACAATTCCTGAGTGTGCCACGTGCTTGGTGAAGCAGCTGTTGTCATCATGATTAACAAACCTGCCTTTTGTTTAGACTTGTTCGGGCAATGCCAAGATGTAAAACTACCTTTGATTAGATGTATTGCTATACTTACTACTTACTAACTTGTTTAAGCAAGCCTATTAGTCAATTTAGTATTTTGCTCGTAGTTTGATATATTGGTTGCATCTTGTCATGGAAAACTTCAATACATTTATTGAATCATATAGCAACGAGTGACAGTAGGTTGGAATTCAGTTACTATGGTGATTATTTACAGTATGTCTCCAACAAATGTAATATTGTAGAAGGATGTAACCTACAGTAAGGCTGACTGTACTGTATGTCGGTGAATACACACACATGTACTGTACACAAATGTGGTATAGCCTAATTCATTGCAAAACTGCACATCCAGAGACATGTTTCATGTTACTTCACACACACCTACAGTAGTAAAAGCAAAGCATTGAAAAGCACGCAATGTCTGGTATTCTGTGTGCTAGTCAGGACAGGTAAACAACAAGTTGAATATGTTTCCCACAATCCTCTGGGGGGCTGTCATGTTTCAGATGTTAGTAAAATCTTTAAAATGTGTGCATGTATGTGTGTATGCGTGCCTGTATACATGTGGGTGTGTGCGCGTGTGTGTGTGCATGCATGCATGCATAGTATACATACAGTACTTTACGGACTGCTATGCCTTAGTGTTATTAGAAAAGGCATCTTTATTTCAACAAGGTGTGACAAATCACTCTGACAAAGAGTATTGCATGTCTGTGGGGGGTGTCATTAGGGTCTTAATTTAGCTATTGCAGTGTTTTAACTAGCTTCCTTAGTATAGTCATCCCGATTTGTTAAATCCTTTATTAAACTTTATTGTCATGCAAATTGTTAGCAGGCAATTTGACCAACTTATTTACAGAACGTTATTGGGCAGGGATAAAACTTTTTGAACAAACTGATATGAAAAGTTTCCAGTGATTTTCTTATTCTGTAGCATTCTTACCTTGTTTAATCTCTTTAAAAAATGCACTGATTGAATTACTGCTATCATGTTATTTAATGCTGCAGGCATTACTTTAAAAGCCTGGTAATTATATGGAAATATGTGAACTTGTGATTTAATGTGCCTTAAGAAGTTCCACCCACATTTAAATTACTAACTGCCACATAAATCAGCAATTCAGTGTTGGTGTTTTAATATAGTTGTACGGATGTTCATTATTTCATGTAAGACCTTCCACACGTTTCCTGCCATGTCCCGACATGCTGTTGGTTATAGGTCTACTAGGGATAGACCACCCCATCCCCCACCCCCAACAGCACTTCCCAATCCCCCTAAAGACATCTCTCTCTCCATCCATCTCCCATCCACTGACTGTCTATCCACTTAACATTCATGTAATATTGAGACACCTTTCATGGGGCCTCATTTTTTTTGTTGGTATAAATTCTTTGTGCATTCATAATTTCATCTTCTGTTGCTGCTTGTTAACTATTCTGCTTCACATCTCTATCGTTCTCATCAGAATTAGGTATTAAAAAACGTCCCAAAACATATGTGACATATGATAAACCAATCCAGGTGTCATTTCCCATATCCTTTAAATAGCCAGGTGTGCTTGCATCATAGGGGGATGGCTATTAAACCGGCGGATTTGTGAAAGCGCTGTAGTATAATAATATTTAAATATATATGAAATAATATTTCACATTGTACTCTGTTCATTTTGAATCACTTTCCACTGCCTCAAGATAGCAATGTGCCAGCAATGCGCTAGACCTCAAGTGCATTTGCTATTTAGACAACGTGGGCGCTGGATGGGAAAATGAAACTAGCAAAGACACTTGCATCCCGCTTTACGCCGCATTGCGCCGGGTGTAAGATAGGGCCCATGTGCTCAAGATACATTACATACACATATGTAAATTATTTCAGTATAAGACTATACGTTTATATATGGTATAAAGCATAAGTAATGCTTTTTAACCCAATAAGTGGTCTAATTAGCTACAGTACGTCAAAACATCTTTGTGTATTGAATCTTCTTTGAGTCTTTGAGTCTTACTACAGGATATCAGTAATGCATCAGTAAGTCATCTTTACTCCTTAGTTTTGCTGTACTGTAGAATGATATGGCGATGGCTGTGTGTGTAGAATACCCCAGTGTTGACAGTATATGTCTTCACACACAGCTAGGCAAACCTGGGTGTGTGGTATGTAGCATGTAGAGAATAGTGGTCTACTCTGTACAGTAGAGGGTGGGTACCAGAGCAAATATATGTTCAGTGAGCTCATTCTCTGTTTGTTGAATGACAGTTGTGGTTAATGTTTCATTGAAACGACTATTGTAAAGTTTTTCTTTTTCCTTTGACAGTTATCCATTGTAACATTTGTAGCATAGTAACGAACATCAAGGCAAGTTTTATTAAAATTAAACAATATTTATATAGACTACTGTATAAGCGCACTGTGATTTATGGATGGCAGAGATTACGCATGCAAATACATTTTTTTAAACCTGTCAATATGGACATGCTTTCTCATGCATTTTTGATGGTTGACAAAAGCGAGTGAACAACAAATGCTATCTCTAGATTTAGGAACTGAGACTTATTCTACTGTATAGCCTAATTTGTTATTTGCAAATATCATACTGGTTAAAAAATCAGTTTATTGTATTTCCCATATTTGCTGCGCAAGAGATTTGCGTGAATGTGTTCACAAGGCCTGTCCCAAATATAGGCCAGTTGAGATCAATGATTGAAGCAAATAAAAGCTATATATTAGTCCTGTCTGTTATTGTAAGTTTTACGTGCTATATTTGGCTAAAGAAATTGACCACAGAACAAATAATTATGTGGTCAATTTGTGAAAGCCCGAGCTTTATTTATATTATTATCATATACAATAGAATCACCGTGCAGGCGTGCGTGCACACACACAGGACTTCAGACACCACTCACACACACACACATGCGCACACACGCACGCATGCACACATGCACACACACACACAGTAAGCAAAATATCAGGCAGAGTAATTGTCTTAAAATGCACCAATCCAATCCAGCAGGCAGGCTAATATTTAGTTTAATTGCAGTTGTAGCCCACTTATCCCTTATATATTAGAGAAGGGCCCTGAGTTCTTATTCCGTAAACTACCTAAAATATTATTTTG
>JAODTR010070924.1:2500-15763 GCA_025399935.1 Amblyopsis rosae | reverse complement strand
TGCTCCAACACAGCTGATTCAAATGAATGGCTCGTTATCAGGATTCTAACGAGCCATTCATTTGAATCAGCTGTGTTTGAGCAAGGCAACATCTAAAACATGCAGGGCAGTGTTCCCCAAGGACCAGGGTTGGGAAACACTGCACCAGCCTCATAAAAACATTCCCTCCATCTCTCGCCTGCTCACGGACAATTCCTCTCTCGCCACCGGCTTCATGCCCCACACCCTGAAAATTGCAGCCGTGACACCCGCAAATGCTGACCCTAATGACCTGAACAACTTCCGCCCCATCTCCAAACTTCCTTTCCTTTCCAAAACATTTGAGAGGGTGGTGGCCTCCCAACTTCTCAATCATCTAAATTCCAATAACCTATTCAAACCATTTCAGTCTTTTGTCCAAAACACAAATCTGAAATTGGCAATCTTAGGAAAGATTGCATGCAAGATTGCATTGCATTGTCAGTCAATTTTTGTTTTTACATTGCCTTTTATAAATGTTGACTGAGTGTTAACTGGGTACTTGTGAAATAATCCTGTCGTAGACGCCATCTCTACTCCAACTCCATTCTCACATCTGAAGTTGCTAACCTTACGGTAAACAATAACCAGCGTAGAGGAAGAGAAAGTCTTGAGGAAGTCTTGGCTTGGTTATCTAGCCTGGTTTCACCCAACTAGTGCTTTCAGGTAAAATTTCTCTGAGATTATTCTGGATACTCAAGGTGAAATCCATTGGGATGCAAAGACTGCAAACAATCACCCATGGACCATGGCCAAACCCCACTCACAAAGTACATTTTGAGTTTGGTTATACCAGGCTATTGGAAATCTGCCAGAACTCGCGCAATATTGTGAAATCTAAACGTATGCAGGTACCATAGTAAAAGCAACTAAACGTGAGCCACTGTTTTGAGAATATCACTTATGTCTACAGTTCCTCTATATGACACAAAGGTAATAGTTAATTTCCTTCTTTTTTTTTACTTTTCTCATTAACGGTTTTATTGTTGCCCTTCGATTACCGATGACCATGAATGAGAGTGTGCACACCTGTGTGTGCATGTGTGTGTATGTGCGTATACAGTAGACATTGTAGAAATAGACAGACAGGCTCTACAGTCATTGATTAGGCCCCCGGCAAACCTAACCTTCTCATATCCAGCGGCCACAAATCATGGAAGTGGCTCTACATTACCCCCCCCCCCACACACACACACACACACACACACTCCATCGATCATCAGTGTTACACAGAATGAAGATGACAGATAGACTGACTGTAATCAGCGCTGAATGTGAGGAAAGACTTCCGTGGGTGTAAACAATTTATTACACGCTGTGAGCGAATGATAGCTCATTGAAGTGATCGACACATGAACAAAGAGATTGATGAAGACAGATGTTGAGATGAGAGGACAGCACAGAGATGGAAAAGATCAAAGACGCACGTCTAACCTGTGGAGGGGGACAGTAATGCATGCTAGAGGTCAGACGGGTCCTTTCTCCCTGACAGTGGCCTTTGCCTGAGCTATAGGGTTACACAATAACCCCCCCACACACACAGAAAGACCTCGTCAGGAGACTCAGAATGGTTTATTGATCACAGTGAGATGGTTTGATCTCAGAGGACAGTAGAGGCCTCTTAAGTGAATGACCTGTCTGGTATGGGTCTCTACTAAAGGGGAAAGGGGGAAAAAAGAGGTGACTTTACCTTGCGTCAAACAGCACACACCACAAACATTTCTTACATTAAATATCTCACAAACACTCACTAAGAATCTAAAGTCTGAGGTTTACAGCCCGAGCCAGTGCATATTATTATATAATGATGTCCTAATCCACCATCTTTTCCTGATGTGCAAGACTTTAAATGTAAAGGCCTGGTTTCAGGCAGACAGTCAGTCTCCAATTAAGTGTGTTTGAAACAGGCACGGAATAAGAGCATTCTGGGTCATCCAATTTCTTTGGACTAAACCACAATCCCTGCTTTCTTGGCCAAATATAACTTAGTTTACGTGTTTCTTTAAAAATCACTTAGTATAGTTATTCCGTCTAAACAGAAATGGAAGCTGATAGCTTTAGCACACTGGACTGAGGTTCTGTTGTTCTGCTGAATGCTAGCGGGCACCATATCGTGTGTCAAACATGTATGGTTCGCTTCACCTCTGGCCACTAACCCCGGTGATCCACAACCCATCGCGATAGATTATCTACCTTCTGTTCTGAGTTCTGAGAAAGACACACACATAGGCAGCATGCATTTTGACCACACACACAAACAAGCCAACAATAAAATGCTTACACAAACAGGGGTTCTTCATCTGGACATTTCACAGTAGTTTTGAGTTCCAGGTGAACATGAGCAATGTTCCTGTGCTTTTCAGACATTAGTTAGGCGCCAAATCAAATTAAACGTCATTTGTCAAATGTATAACCCAGCGCTGTAGCAGTAGTAGCAGACAAAGTGCCTAGTTTTCTAAAACATACACATTTTTCTCAAACATAAGTCTAATAAACTGTGTAAAGTCTTTTAGTTATTTTCTCTGAGATCATTACGCACCACAGAGAAGCTCATAATGAAAAGTGTATGTGGAGTTAGTAAAAAGCCTGCTATTTACCACTGCACACAAGTTCAATGATGCACATCCCATTTAGAAAACCTGACTACAACAAACTAAAACGCTGGGATGATAACTGCCTGATTTAATACAGTATCCTAGTGGCTTGTTTAGCAGAAATATAGTACTACTCACTATGAACTTGTCCACTAAGCATAAGGTTGTGTGTCTGTAATATACTTATGATAGCCTGGGGATGTCTTTTTAACCTCTTGAGAGCGCAGTTACACCTGGCGATCAATCAAAATTAATAAAATAGGCTACGATTCATTGTCACGTTTGGAGCAATAAACATTATGCTTTATCAACCCTACAGTATGATTTGTTTTTGACCCTTGCCCAGACATTCTTTATTACTGTCCCAATTTGTCAAAATACTGGGCGTGCAAGCCACCCGGTAAGGACATGCATTCTTTCTTGGGAGCCACTGCATCTCTGTGTAAACATGTTCCATGTGGCCGGGATGATTGGCCTATAAGAGGTCACCCTTTGGCTGTTAGCCCACTGTTTGGACAGGGCTCTAACAATCACACTGATTTCAGCTCACCAGGACATTTAAACAAGTGTCCTGATGATGAAGCCAGGTCCACATTTGTTAGGAATTAAGACACTATTGAGAAATGTAGTGTGTCCCCAACCCTGACCCAATGCTATCTAAATATTTAAGAGAGCTTAAAGCTAATTGGTGAGCTCATTGAACATACGGGATGGGTTTAGAAATGTTATTTTGCGTTGAGAAAAAAAAAAAAAAAGAGGCTTAACTCATGGAAAGGCCAACGACAACAACATCCTCAGGATTAAAATTGTGTCGTCGACAGAATGATAGACCGCTAATATCAGACGTCTCATTACCGTATCATAGGTAACGCAATTAGTTGTCGTCAACTAATGTGTGCCAGGGTTCTGTCATTAATTAAATCTCAAATGTGGAATATTGTCTTCAAGAGGTCATGACCTCAGTTTAGCTCACCACCCATTTAGACAAGCATCCCCAATCGCTGGCACCAGAAATCCTTCCCTCTCCTTTTCCTCTTTGTCTTTCTCTTCCCGCTGTTTACTCTCACACACTCCTCCTCCCCCATTAGTTAGTGCCTCTCTTTGTCTCGTTGCTCGTCTCCGCCTTTGATGTGGGTGGTGTCTGTCTCCTCTTGGCCAATCCCAATACCTCGGTGGGTGCCAGGCACTGGAACGGTGTCCGCCAGAGCTGATGGAGGGGACAGCTCATGAATCTATTTCAGTGGTTCTCATTCCCTAACAACCAGGGAACAAAACCGCAGGAACCCTTCCTATTCAGCTATTCATCTGCGCCTAGCACCTCCAGCCCGGCTTGAAGCCCCCATTACGATTATCACCCAGGAGTAAATCTCCACACGGGGGAAAATGAAATATTCTTCTCTGAAACAAATGACATGACATTACTGACTGTGTCCATGTGGCAGGATCGGGAAAAAGGCAGACAGATGCAAACATAGATGCAAGAACCAAGACATTGGGAAAAAAGAAGTTGAGCCATATTTGGCCCGTGTGTAAAGAGGAATCTTTAATTAGACTGTGTTGAGCGATCATAGTTTCCCATAGAGCTATCAAGCTCTTTTCATGTTTACATAATGCATATGCATGGGCCAGAGCAATCAGATGAAACCAGATACCCTCCACACATAACTCATAAGGTTCAATGCGTCCTGTAGTTGGACCTCAACTGTCTTGTTGAAAGTTACCGGCCGATTAGTTCTTCCGATTTATAACATAGACACAGTACAAACACACACACACACACACATCTGAGTGACCAAGATATGGAAAATATCTCTATAGCTAAAAGAAATGTGGAAAAGTGGGAATATGTCCCAAATGGTTATTCTGAAGACATAAGGACAATCAAGGATTTAATCCAGAATTCAAATCCTCTGCCCGATTGTGCAGTCACTACTAGTCAAACAGAAGGTGGGGGCAGTGCTAAACGTGCGTGGGCGGACCCAGACTGGGAGCTGGGGCTTCTGCCAGTATCACCAGTATCGGCGCAGATCCCAGAAGACACGCAGACAGTAATCGCACCCCCCCCCTTCACCCCCTCTGAACTGACAATATTACGGGGTTGGATCATTTTTTTGTTCCTCCCAGTGAAGTGATGGAGAAGAAAAAGAAAAAATGCGCAGCGTCCAAAATAATAAAACATTCCATGACACGTCCTTATCAGGCAATGAACAATAGATTTTTTTATAAATCACATTATCTTCAAAAGAGGGTTTTAAACGCTTGCTCGCTGGCCCGCCGGTTGGTTCACTACCACCAGCTGCACAGGGAATATCAACTGAGACAGTAATTCGCTCAAGCACTTAATATTCTGTTCCCAGCAATGTAATATGCAAATTCACCGGGGTCACGCAGAAGTCAAATTGAAAAAATCCCTTAAACTTAATTTGAGAGGCAGTTGGGAGAATGTTTTTCTGTCATGGATAGGGTTGAGTAAAAGTCAAAGAGTGTGCTTCCTCCCGGGTGTGTAGGCGTCCCAACAGTACTGACATAAGTTGCTCTTGTTAGACTTACTGTGCAGGCACTCTCTCAAACCCCTATAGCTACCACATTAATGTCAAGCCCATGGGTATAGTCAATCAAGTCCATCACACGTCTCCGTGGCAAAGACTAACATGGACATGGAGATTTTCTCAGAACGACGACCTGATTGCTTGTCAGGAATCAGAGTTAAGGGAAATATGCTACAGTAACGTGGTGTGCTTAACCCACACACAGTACAGGGCCAATGCACATGAATGTATAGATCTCTCATTTTCTCCCGCCATCTTTGAGATGCATGCAATCAAGAAGAAACACACATACACACACAGGGGAGATGCCTTTTAATCTCGTCATTGCCTCTGGAGAAATCAGCTTCTATTCTGTTCTGATCCATATCAACATAAATCCTTGCTGCATAACCAGCAAACCACTCTTGATTTACAGCATCTCGTCTGCTCAGCACCCCCCCCCCCCCCAGCTCTGCTTGAGCCATCAACTGAACGAGGTCTTTTATCGTCAGGCAGCTTCTCAGGAGTGATCTGCTGGCTTGTTGGAGCGGATAGCCACATTACAAAGCCCGACGCCTCAGAGAATGGACTATCGATCACCATCTCCAGTGGCTCCAGATGTGTCATTTTGTTATGGCCGTCTCCCCCCTCGTCCCGTGTGGTTCTGTTATCTCTTGTCCAGTAATGACCCGGGATAGTTCCCTTAATGGGCTTGTTGACGCTGACGAAAAAGACGAGGGGACCCTATGCCACAGGCTCAGCTAATCGCTGCCAGATAGCCATGTGATGATGGTAGGACTGATAGGGGGACGCGCGGATGCTATTAACCCCAAAACAAGCTGTTGAGGCATCAACAGATGGCTGGGTCGCCGGAAGAGTCTGTGGCCAGGTTGACCTGCAAGTGGCAAGACAAGTCCTCTATTTGTGTCGCTGATAGAGTTCTCCGCTTCAGCCACGGTGTGCGTTTGTGGACATTGGGAATATATATATATCACATCTAAAATGCATGGGCGTCCGCTTGTGTGCACTCATCGGAGCCCACATGTCCGAACTAGAACAAAGACCTGTTCGCACCATTCATTCATCATACTTTACGAACGCAATTCACAACATCTCGCTTAACAATAACAGAACCAACCGCTCTCAATATTTCATTATGGTACAGTATGTGTGCCTACCGTAATTAGCGCTTATATTCTGCGAGGCAATGACTTACAGTGGTGTGTCTGGACTCTACTCCACTCTCACTTGCAAGCAACTCACTAAACCAAACACACACCAAAGTCACACGGGTACCCAGCATAGAGCTGGGTTGGTTACATCTAACACCATCAAAAACCTTGAATCTTAAATGCTGCCCTGAACTCCACCCCACCTGTGTGAGTCTAACTATCGATGCTCATTTGGTGTTTTGAGGAAACAATGGTGTTCGAGCTGGACGGGATAGGCAGACACACAAAGACAGCCTAGATAGAGACAGACCGTGAAACACAAAGACTAGCTGTTATAAATAACAGAAGGTAGTGCTGGGGAGACAAGAGAAACAGTTTGGATGCAGGGAGCTGAAGAGTTTCCTCAAAATGAAGACATCAGGGCATAGTGCTTGTGCTAGTGTGTGTGTGTGTGTGTATGCGTGTGTGGTGTGTGAAATAGAGCAAGTCTGGAAGATAAGCAGGGAAGCAGGAGTAAGCTTACAGGCGTTAGTAACGGAGGCTTTGCTTTTGTTGACAGAATTCCGAGGCACACAGGAATACAATCCCACCACTGGGAATGCGGATGGGAATTATCTTTGATCTCTGGAAAGGTTTTAATGTTGAGAATTACACAAATCCAGGGTGTGAGAACGCACAAGCACACACACGTGCACACACTCTTTAGTCACACAGAAACCACTGTGTGCGTGAATTCTTTACAAAATGCAAACGAATCCATTTCAAAAGACCTTCTCTGTTATGTAAGCGATCAAACCAACACACAGGCAACACCAACACTTCAATGTGATTAAGGCAACACATGCCAACAAGTGCATCAAGCCGGAATCGTCTGCTCACAGGTGGGAAAGCACGTCAACACAGAGGTTGTCGGCTGTACCATTCCCCGTTAGGACTCTTGACAGCTGCTTGCGTGAACGGGACAGCATTCTCCACAGTCCTCATGCGCCGCTAGATTCCCCACTCGTCACCAGCCACGAGTTATTTATATCAGCGCCGATAAAACATTTCAGCATCAGCATCGCACATGGAGGCGGTTTTCACACAAGCTTACTGTGCGCTCTTTCAGCAAAGCTAGCATTCCCCTTTTATCATTTTCAAGAGCCCAGCAGGCCTAATAGATTAATATTATAGCATAATAATAATACAATAATAATAATAATACATTAAAATAGCACTTTTCAAAACATAGTTACAAAGTGCTGTACAGAGTCAAAACAATAGCATAGGCAATAAAACAAACGAAGAATTAAAACAGTATAAAATAAAACAAGGCAATGCAAAAAACTGTCAAATGAGATAAACAGCAAAAATGCCAGTAAAAGAATAGACATCCAAACAGAACTAGAAGTAGAATTAAGTTGTACACCAAATGTAATGAAAAGTCAACTAATAAAGTACAGGTCTGTCAGTATGTGGGAGGGCAGTGGCCAGTAAGTTATCTCATACCATTATAATGACATGTGGTGCTCTGATCTCTGCAGAGGGTGAGCTCAGTGATCTGGTCAGCACATGTAACTCACACAGCTGAGAGGTTGACGTCCCGCTGCCAACACACACACACACACAGACACATCTGCATTTGATGACCTAATTTCCTTCTTTCTTTTTTTCCTCGCTGTCCAACTCTGACTACAACACTTTCACCTTTTCTTTGTTCACACAAAATATGTGAACTAAATGTTAGGCAACTGAGCAAATAGGCAAATAGGGTCACTGTTGACCCTTTGTGTCTCCCAGGCCCCACACACACACACACACACACACACACACACACACACACACACACACACACACACACAAAGTAAAATATGCTGAAAGGGCATCCGTGGCTTAGGAAATGAGCTTGTGTGTTTGGGGGTCCGGTGCGTCAGCTAGGTAAACATGTGCTGGGGGGTCGCCGAGAGGGCCAGAGGAGCTGTTTATCAGCAGGCCCATGCAGGATGGATATTGACACATGCAAGGAGATTAAGACAGATGGGCCGGAGATGTGGCGGAAAACAGGGAAAGGAAAGAAAACATAGATAGTGAGGGAAGAGAGAGAGAGAGAGAGAGAGAGAGAGAGAGAGAGAGAGAGAGAGCCTTCTGTACTAGAAACACTCATACGTGTATAACCACCACGTAAAAGCTACAGAAGCAGGAAATAAAAGGTAAGAAGAAATGAATCCTGTTCAGTTTAAGATGTATACTCCAGAGTGGTGTTACAGTATAGCACCCAGATTGTGTCCCAGCTTGTTTGCTTGTGTCTGGGGTAGAGAAGGGTGTGCACCTGGAAGAGCTGTGTGGGGAGGGAGTAGTGTTGAGCGCACTCGGCAGTGTCAAACCAAAGCAGCTACTAGTGTATGCAACTGTAAAGGGAAATTCTGCACTTTAAGAATCGGGATGTCCTTTAAAGTTGGTCCCATCCAATGCCACACAGTTCCAGCCACAGTATGCAATTCAGAACTGCAGCAAACCCACCTTACGGTGTCAATAAAAAAGGTTTACGGGACATTATATGGAGACATTTACAGCGAGGCGCACTTAAACACAACAGGTCTCACACATTAATATGCATGGTGCCGTGCAGACAGTCTGGCGAGCGAACTGCGTGCTCATTGAGTTAATACCGGTGACGGCCCAATAAAGACACGCTGGACAGACTTCCACCTGGCTTGCAGCGTCATTGAGAGTTATGCACGGGCAAAACAAAAGCATATTTGCGCATGTACTTTGTATGTAAATATATTACGACTTTAGCTTACTGTATTTCCTAATAGGGCAGATAATATAATTTATGAATGACGTAAAGTCTTTCAATAAATATATTGTGTGGTTAAACAACTTTTTTTTTTTAAACCAGGATTTAAAGCCATCTTAGGTCATCATAACAACTTGCGTATCTCCCTACGTACTCATCCTTTATAAATAATGAAAGGATCTTGAAAAATAACTTCAGCACCAGCGCAGCCTCAACAATCTTATCCTACTGGAGACACGCCGTTTTTTAACTCGCTCCCCCCCAAACCCCCTACTTCCACTCCTCCACGGTTGTGATTTGCTCTCCTCATCCCTTTGTCTCCCCCTCTGCCTCTCCCAATACCTCCGCCTGCTGCCTAAATTTCTTTATACCTCTCCTCCTCCTCGCCTGCAAAAGTGTTGTATGTTAACCGGCTGCTGCTGGAGCACAAGGTGTGTGTGTGTGTGTGTGGGGGGGTGCTTAATCGTCCTGGGGGCAGGCTGTGTGGCTGCTAGGGGCTAGTCTGCCGGGGCTAATTGGAACAAAACACTCTTGTTCTCAGAGAGAAAGGGGGGGGGGGGGATCATTTTCTGCAACTCCTGGTAACTGAAGGGGCACTTTGGCGCGAGCGTAAAGATATTGCTCTTCTGTGTGCGCTCTCACACACACGCACACACTTTAGCATCTCCGTGCACACACACACGCCGCTTGCCGTGCGAGTTCCCGGGCGAGTTCCCGGGCGCGGCGTGTGTATACCGGTGTTCGACGGTCCGTGTCCTGGGGTGACACATCAGCGAGCTCTCCCACAAGAGCATGCTATTAAAGCGGCATGCTAACTCTCCATATAAGGCCGTTTTTTACAGAGCACCTTGTAATGCCGTTTCAGTGTCACGTTTCCCTTCAAGCTTCGCCCTGAGTGGATTGTAGGTGCATTGGAACAGAACGTGGGGGAGCCAATTCACACCTGCTGATGGAACCACTGTGTCGTAGCGAACACAGCGAAGGGCAAATAATCGCACCTCGCAGCATTCTGCTTCTGTTCGGCTGTTTCATTATCGAGATCTCGTCGTACGGTGAAGAGAACAGATGTTTTGTTGCCGTTTCTGACTGCCGTGGGGATGATATAATCTCAGTCAGACGTCAAGCGTCGACACAATATCCCTGCAATTTAATTCCTTGATGTGTCGCTGTCTTTGCACCACATTATGCCGTCTATCCCATAATCAACAGCCCATATTATGGATATCTACAGCACATTCCTACAGTACCGCCAAAAGCTTAGCTTCCTAGTTCCTATACCTGACTGAAATGTTTTGCTGTGTCACAGCCATATTGTATTTTTGTGTTTCTTCCAGAAACCAAAGGCGTCTGCGGTTCCTTTGAGGGGAGCGAAACACCTTGTTGGAGAATATCCGACAGTGCCTATCTCAAAGGCACTCTTGCTAATGCCTCAAAGCTATTCCACCATGTCCCACTGTGTCGTGGCACCTTGGAGTGCCGACGCCATGACACCACCGTGAACTGTGCCGCGCACTTATAATTGCACTCAGCTCGCCTTTAATTAAAAGACATAATCCCATTAACAAGCAGAAATAGGATTAATACTGCCTCAGACTCCAGCTGCCGCTGGGAACTGGAAGAATAGTGTGTGTGTGTGTGTGTGTGTGTGTGTGTGCACCAGTCAGTCAGTATGGTCCCTTGACTCTGTTGGGTTACAGACAGAGCCAGTGCCGCAAGGGAGTGATCTCCTGAGAGAGAGAGAGAGAGAGAGAGAGAGAGAGAGAGAGAGAGACTGCAGGTCACAGTCTGTTTTCCATAGACAGTCTCTCTCTCTCTCTCTAAGGTGAGAAACAATGCTTTTGTTCCAGCGGTGAAAAGGATGACATCCCAAATGTGCAGCAATTGTAGCCAACAACAATGGCTGACAGGAAAAGATGACATGGTAAAGGCAACATAATGTCCCCGGTCCCCATTATGTTGCTTTGGCTTTGCAAAGACGGCTTAGTTTTCTCCTCAAGGGTCTCGCCTTCTCCCTAGCTGTAGATAAACCTGATAGTTATTACGTTGTTATCGATAACGTTCCTCTGTGGCAAGTTTGTCTAATTGATCAGTTCCTTCAAATGCATCACAATTGTTGATCATTACTTTCGATTTCTGCATTCTGCAGAGAGCAACACCAAACACGGTGAAAGTGTTACTCCACACACATTCAAATAATTTGTTTAACATTATGACATACATTATGGATCGAAGCCCTAAGCTTCCATGTCGATGTCCCACACCTACCAGCAGGAATCCTTGAGAAAATATGTCTAATCCCTACCTCCTCTTTAGGACTATCTTTGGATAAAAAGTGTCTAAATAACCTAACTGTCAAAGGAAGGCCAGACAAACACAAACTGCTATGACGGGGCCAAAGTATTATGGCAGATTATCCTTCGCACGTCAATGTAACGTTAAACTCGAGAACACACGGCACTGAGGGATAACGCATGGAGGTTTAGTACATACAGAGACAACACAACTAATAACCTGTGAGGGGAAACAAACCAAGACAACATTATAAGCACACCGGCTGATTACACAATACAAAACATGTGCAGGGACAGGGAGGGGAAGGGCTGCCACGACGTCTTGGACGGCAGTTAGCGTCTTGACGTGGCAGCGCGCCGGCGGGGAGAGCCTGGACACACCCCGGACCCAGGTGTGACAGTCAAAGGATTATATTCAATTTTGCAGCAATGTGTCGCTACTTACATTTAATAAGGGAATGTACTGTTTCAGTGAATCCATAAAGGTCCTCATTCAATGTTAATTGTGTTCTCTCTTTCCTAACGGCTAACAGAGTAATAACATGAATTGCTAGATGTTTTATTTGAAAAGTTATTTTATAGCAGTTTATTACAGCTACAGTAGTTTATATTGTTATAGTGTTGAGTGTAAACTGTATTTCCCATATTTTCATTTGCATAAAAATGGCAAGTGTGAACGACTAACCCACATCTGTATACTCAAATTAATTTGCATGGTTTATGTTAACTTCAAGCTTAAATGTGTAAGCGGAAAGATGTTTAGTAATAAGTTTGAAAATGGAGGGAGGCCACACATCTTCCCAGCCAACAGTACACAGGTCCGTTGACCTTCAAATCAGAAAGGCTGTTTTGTTCCATTTCCTAGTGTCAGGGCCAGCACATTTTCTAACGTCAAGATGTCAGAAAGTGCTTGATATTCTCAAGAACACTGTTGCATGTTGTGACATTTTCCCAGCGCATCATTCAGGTGCCAAGGTCACCAGAACACTGGAAACAGTGACAGCTGTCAGTACATTCAAAATGAAATGCTGGACTGGAGACTTTCATGTTGGAAGGTTATGCCCAAGAAAGTTGCAGATGCTAGTTGGGTCCACGCTGGCCTAACCTGTCTCTCTCCTTTCTCCTGGGTCATGTTCTGGCCGGGGCTCCAGCAGCAAGATCTGTCAACACACAGTGAGCCCTGACGTGTCCGTCAGGGTTTGAGCCAGTAAGTGGTAGTTGGTGATAGGGTTCAGAGGGTGCCTTCTCTTGGGGATTGTCTCTGAGGACACACAACAAGTGAACAAGTGATGTGATGTGCAGACAGCCTTGGTGACAACAATGCCAAAGCTGCCTGTCACACTATGAAGGGCCATATATTTCTATAGCGTCTCTTCATGCTACACATCTGTAGGATAATCAGTGGGTGCCTTGGATCAGCTGTTACATACTCAGAAGGCAATCATACTGTACATAAAACCAAGATTTAGTAGTGGAAACAATATACGCACACACACACATATTGATAAAGTGAGTTTAGCATGTTATATCCTTACAAAAGACCATTAATGGACCCGGTTTCACTACAGATCAAATAGCGCTGAGGAAGTGATACGGGATAAAGACAGAACAATGGACACAGAAAACGTTCTTCTACTGTAGATAGCTGAAAGCTGAGCGGTTCTGGAGAGGTCGGGGGCACCTCCCGGGTAAAAGAAGAACTCCCTGAGGTCATGTGGTCAGTTGAATCAGCTAGGACCCTCGCCAATGCAAATGTGACCTCAGATCTCGCAAAGACCAGGGAATCACAGCATATGGTTGAAAATGGGAGCGACAATACAGGATGCACTACACACCATTAGTGATGAATTCCGATGAGATGCCCAGAATGTGAAATGGAGA